>CAKOFX010000082.1:0-22763 GCA_933228675.1 Stomorhina lunata
AGGAAATTTTTCAAAAATTTGCTTTTTATAGGAAATTTTTCAAAAATTTGCTTTTTTATGGGAAATTTTTCAAAAATTTGCTTTTTATAGGAAATTTTTTAAAAATTTGCTTTTTATAGGAAATTTTTTAAAAATTTGCTTTTTATAGGAAATTTTTCAAAAATTTGCTTTTTATAGGAAATTTTTCAAAAATTTGCTTTTTATAGGAAATTTTTCAAAAATTCCTTTTTATAGGAATTTTTCAAAAATTTCCTTTTATAGGAAATTTTTCAAAAATTTCCTTTTTATAGGAAATTTTTCAAAAATTTACTTTTTATAGGAAATTTTTCAAAAATTTGCTATTTATAGGAAATTTTTCAAAAATTTGCTATTTATAGGAAATTTTTCAAAAATTTGCTATTTATAGGAAATTTTTCAAAAATTTGCTATTTATAGGAAATTTTTCAAAAATTTGCTATTTATAGGAAATTTTTCAAAAATTTGCTATTTATAGGAAATTTTTCAAAAATTTGCTATTTATAGGAAATTTTTCAAAAATTTGCTATTTATAAGAAATTTTTCAAAAATTTGCTATTTATAGGAAATTTTTCAAAAATTTGCTATTTATAGGAAATTTTTCAAAAATTTGCTTTTTATAGGAAATTTTTCAAAAATTTGCTTTTTATAGGAAATTTTTCAAAAATTTGCTTTTTATGGGAAATTTTTCAAAAATTTGCTTTTTATAGGAAATTTTTTAAAAATTTGCTTTTTATAGGAAATTTTTTAAAAATTTGCTTTTTATAGGAAATTTTTCAAAAATTTGCTTTTTATAGGAAATTTTTCAAAAATTTGCTTTTTATAGGAAATTTTTCAAAAATTTCCTTTTTATAGGAAATTTTTCAAAAATTTCCTTTTTATAGGAAATTTTCAAAAATTTCCTTTATATAGGAAATTTTTCAAAAATTAAAGGAATTTTTTCGAAAATTTACTTTTATAGGAATTTTGCTATGAAAAATATTTGGCAACATTTTTTGGAACAAAATTTTTCGATTGTGGATTAGGTTCCATATATTTTTCAATTCAAAAAATGAATGTTTTAAAATGTTTATTTTGAAAGTGGTATAAGTCCATTTAACCCGCATTTCCAAATGGTTTTTATAAATTTATTTTTATGAAAGAAACAATTTTATAGGTTTTGATCTAAACTTAAGATTTAATTTCCAAAAATTGGTCACCTATATTTTTAAAAACACTAAAACGCAAAACCCTTTATATCTCAATTAAAAAAAAAATGGACTTAATCCACTTTCAAAAGAAGGTCTTCAAATATGAGTCTTTTTTTGACTCCACTGAACGATTAAAATGATCATTTATGATATCACTAATGAGTCAAAAATGAATTTTTTTGTATGAGACATGCGACTTTTTAAAAAGAGTCTTTAATGACTCGTTTTTCTGATTAGATTATGACTGTACACATTTTGAATATTAACATGATATGTTATGCTCAGTTGTCGGCGGGCTTACCTAAACTAAGCCACAGCATCCATGATAAGTCATAAGTCTTTTTATGCCTTTTTTGATCACAAAACAAAAAACAGTCGCATTATGATGACGCACATTTTTCCAGATTTGTTTGTGTTTTTTTTTAACCAGTCGCTTTCTAGGCGTTTCTAGGAGTCTTTTTGTAAACTTATTTTACACCAAGCTGATTAATCAGTGTTCGATCATTTGAAGGAGTCCTTTAAGACTCATTTTGGTGATATTATCATCAAGAATCTCCCAATTGTTAGCTACATGCAAAACAAACATATTAAACTCACCAACCCTTCCCACCAAATTTAGTATAAATCAATTTGTTACGTTTCAGTATAATCAAGTGTCAAACTAAACCGTTAATTGAAAAATATCCCATTTTCGTGAACTAGTTCTTACTAGTTCTCCTCTCGTTTCTATTGTTGTTCAATTATAGATGAATTAATAATTAAAACAAAATTTGTCTTAATAAAAATTTTATTTATTCTTAAATTTGTTTTCGCTAAACCAATAAAGCCATAAATAACACCTGTTTTCACAAAAATCCGTCAACCATCACATGATTTCAGCAAAAAATAAAATTCAAATTCAAAACTTACACACGAATTCAAAAGCAAATATAAAAAATTTTTTAATATTTGATATTTTAAGTGATGAGATACCAAATGATACGAGTATTTGATAAATATTTGGATGCCGGCTGTGGTTGGTGATAGCAATCGGAGAGTAACCGGTGTTGAGGCTGCTGCCTTTGAAGGTGGAGCTGCTAATAAATAATTACGTTTACAATAATGATGATGTGTTCAATTTATGTTTATTTGAAAACAATATTTGTAAACATTTTTAGCTCTCTAGGTCTATTATTGGTATTTGTTAAATATTTTAATCACGATTATTTTTTGCACTTTAGTAGATCATAAATTAAACAACAGGGTTCTGGTGCTGCCGGTTGACGTTGATAGATAAATAAATATAATACAGATATTTTTGTATATGAAATATTACAAGTGACATTTCGCCAAACAGATGTAACTTGTATTTTTAAAATAAGTAACTGTAGTCATTTAGTTAATAGCGATTAAGTAATATTCAATGGAACATTGTTATAATAAACACTAATCATAATCTAGTCATAGTCTAGTCATAGTCTAGTCATAGTCTAGTCATAGTCTAGTCATAGTCTAGTCATAGTCTAGTCATAGTCTAGTCATAGTCTAGTCATAGTCTAGTCATAGTCTAGTCATAGTCTAGTCATAGTCTAGTCATAGTCTAGTCATAGTCTAGTCATAGTCTAGTCATAGTCTAGTCATAGTCTAGTCATAGTCTAGTCATAGTCTAGTCATAGTCTAGTCATAGTCTAGTCATAGTCTAGTCATAGTCTAGTCATAGTCTAGTCATAGTCTAGTCATAGTCTAGTCATAGTCTAGTCATAGTCTAGTCATAGTCTAGTCATAGTCTAGTCATAGTCTAGTCATAGTCTAGTCATAGTCTAGTCATAGTCTAGTCATAGTCTAGTCATAGTCTAGTCATAGTCTAGTCATAGTCTAGTCATAGTCTAGTCATAGTCTAGTCATAGTCTAGTCATAGTCTAGTCATAGTCTAGTCATAGTCTAGTCATAGTCTAGTCATAGTCTAGTCATAGTCTAGTCATAGTCTAGTCATAGTCTAGTCATAGTCTAGTCATAGTCTAGTCATAGTCTAGTCATAGTCTAGTCATAGTCTAGTCATAGTCTAGTCATAGTCTAGTCATAGTCTAGTCATAGTCTAGTCATAGTCTAGTCATAGTCTAGTCATAGTCTAGTCATAGTCTAGTCATAGTCTAGTCATAGTCTAGTCATAGTCTAGTCATAGTCTAGTCATAGTCTAGTCATAGTCTAGTCATAGTCTAGTCATAGTCTAGTCATAGTCTAGTCATAGTCTAGTCATAGTCTAGTCATAGTCTAGTCATAGTCTAGTCATAGTCTAGTCATAGTCTAGTCATAGTCTAGTCATAGTCTAGTCATAGTCTAGTCATAGTCTAGTCATAGTCTAGTCATAGTCTAGTCATAGTCTAGTCATAGTCTAGTCATAGTCTAGTCATAGTCTAGTCATAGTCTAGTCATAGTCTAGTCATAGTCTAGTCATAGTCTAGTCATAGTCTAGTCATAGTCTAGTCATAGTCTAGTCATAGTCTAGTCATAGTCTAGTCATAGTCTAGTCATAGTCTAGTCATAGTCTAGTCATAGTCTAGTCATAGTCTAGTCATAGTCTAGTCATAGTCTAGTCATAGTCTAGTCATAGTCTAGTCATAGTCTAGTCATAGTCTAGTCATAGTCTAGTCATAGTCTAGTCATAGTCTAGTCATAGTCTAGTCATAGTCTAGTCATAGTCTAGTCATAGTCTAGTCATAGTCTAGTCATAGTCTAGTCATAGTCTAGTCATAGTCTAGTCATAGTCTAGTCATAGTCTAGTCATAGTCTAGTCATAGTCTAGTCATAGTCTAGTCATAGTCTAGTCATAGTCTAGTCATAGTCTAGTCATAGTCTAGTCATAGTCTAGTCATAGTCTAGTCATAGTCTAGTCATAGTCTAGTCATAGTCTAGTCATAGTCTAGTCATAGTCTAGTCATAGTCTAGTCATAGTCTAGTCATAGTCTAGTCATAGTCTAGTCATAGTCTAGTCATAGTCTAGTCATAGTCTAGTCATAGTCTAGTCATAGTCTAGTCATAGTCTAGTCATAGTCTAGTCATAGTCTAGTCATAGTCTAGTCATAGTCTAGTCATAGTCTAGTCATAGTCTAGTCATAGTCTAGTCATAGTCTAGTCATAGTCTAGTCATAGTCTAGTCATAGTCTAGTCATAGTCTAGTCATAGTCTAGTCATAGTCTAGTCATAGTCTAGTCATAGTCTAGTCATAGTCTAGTCATAGTCTAGTCATAGTCTAGTCATAGTCTAGTCATAGTCTAGTCATAGTCTAGTCATAGTCTAGTCATAGTCTAGTCATAGTCTAGTCATAGTCTAGTCATAGTCTAGTCATAGTCTAGTCATAGTCTAGTCATAGTCTAGTCATAGTCTAGTCATAGTCTAGTCATAGTCTAGTCATAGTCTAGTCATAGTCTAGTCATAGTCTAGTCATAGTCTAGTCATAGTCTAGTCATAGTCTAGTCATAGTCTAGTCATAGTCTAGTCATAGTCTAGTCATAGTCTAGTCATAGTCTAGTCATAGTCTAGTCATAGTCTAGTCATAGTCTAGTCATAGTCTAGTCATAGTCTAGTCATAGTCTAGTCATAGTCTAGTCATAGTCTAGTCATAGTCTAGTCATAGTCTAGTCATAGTCTAGTCATAGTCTAGTCATAGTCTAGTCATAGTCTAGTCATAGTCTAGTCATAGTCTAGTCATAGTCTAGTCATAGTCTAGTCATAGTCTAGTCATAGTCTAGTCATAGTCTAGTCATAGTCTAGTCATAGTCTAGTCATAGTCTAGTCATAGTCTAGTCATAGTCTAGTCATAGTCTAGTCATAGTCTAGTCATAGTCTAGTCATAGTCTAGTCATAGTCTAGTCATAGTCTAGTCATAGTCTAGTCATAGTCTAGTCATAGTCTAGTCATAGTCTAGTCATAGTCTAGTCATAGTCTAGTCATAGTCTAGTCATAGTCTAGTCATAGTCTAGTCATAGTCTAGTCATAGTCTAGTCATAGTCTAGTCATAGTCTAGTCATAGTCTAGTCATAGTCTAGTCATAGTCTAGTCATAGTCTAGTCATAGTCTAGTCATAGTCTAGTCATAGTCTAGTCATAGTCTAGTCATAGTCTAGTCATAGTCTAGTCATAGTCTAGTCATAGTCTAGTCATAGTCTAGTCATAGTCTAGTCATAGTCTAGTCATAGTCTAGTCATAGTCTAGTCATAGTCTAGTCATAGTCTAGTCATAGTCTAGTCATAGTCTAGTCATAGTCTAGTCATAGTCTAGTCATAGTCTAGTCATAGTCTAGTCATAGTCTAGTCATAGTCTAGTCATAGTCTAGTCATAGTCTAGTCATAGTCTAGTCATAGTCTAGTCATAGTCTAGTCATAGTCTAGTCATAGTCTAGTCATAGTCTAGTCATAGTCTAGTCATAGTCTAGTCATAGTCTAGTCATAGTCTAGTCATAGTCTAGTCATAGTCTAGTCATAGTCTAGTCATAGTCTAGTCATAGTCTAGTCATAGTCTAGTCATAGTCTAGTCATAGTCTAGTCATAGTCTAGTCATAGTCTAGTCATAGTCTAGTCATAGTCTAGTCATAGTCTAGTCATAGTCTAGTCATAGTCTAGTCATAGTCTAGTCATAGTCTAGTCATAGTCTAGTCATAGTCTAGTCATAGTCTAGTCATAGTCTAGTCATAGTCTAGTCATAGTCTAGTCATAGTCTAGTCATAGTCTAGTCATAGTCTAGTCATAGTCTAGTCATAGTCTAGTCATAGTCTAGTCATAGTCTAGTCATAGTCTAGTCATAGTCTAGTCATAGTCTAGTCATAGTCTAGTCATAGTCTAGTCATAGTCTAGTCATAGTCTAGTCATAGTCTAGTCATAGTCTAGTCATAGTCTAGTCATAGTCTAGTCATAGTCTAGTCATAGTCTAGTCATAGTCTAGTCATAGTCTAGTCATAGTCTAGTCATAGTCTAGTCATAGTCTAGTCATAGTCTAGTCATAGTCTAGTCATAGTCTAGTCATAGTCTAGTCATAGTCTAGTCATAGTCTAGTCATAGTCTAGTCATAGTCTAGTCATAGTCTAGTCATAGTCTAGTCATAGTCTAGTCATAGTCTAGTCATAGTCTAGTCATAGTCTAGTCATAGTCTAGTCATAGTCTAGTCATAGTCTAGTCATAGTCTAGTCATAGTCTAGTCATAGTCTAGTCATAGTCTAGTCATAGTCTAGTCATAGTCTAGTCATAGTCTAGTCATAGTCTAGTCATAGTCTAGTCATAGTCTAGTCATAGTCTAGTCATAGTCTAGTCATAGTCTAGTCATAGTCTAGTCATAGTCTAGTCATAGTCTAGTCATAGTCTAGTCATAGTCTAGTCATAGTCTAGTCATAGTCTAGTCATAGTCTAGTCATAGTCTAGTCATAGTCTAGTCATAGTCTAGTCATAGTCTAGTCATAGTCTAGTCATAGTCTAGTCATAGTCTAGTCATAGTCTAGTCATAGTCTAGTCATAGTCTAGTCATAGTCTAGTCATAGTCTAGTCATAGTCTAGTCATAGTCTAGTCATAGTCTAGTCATAGTCTAGTCATAGTCTAGTCATAGTCTAGTCATAGTCTAGTCATAGTCTAGTCATAGTCTAGTCATAGTCTAGTCATAGTCTAGTCATAGTCTAGTCATAGTCTAGTCATAGTCTAGTCATAGTCTAGTCATAGTCTAGTCATAGTCTAGTCATAGTCTAGTCATAGTCTAGTCATAGTCTAGTCATAGTCTAGTCATAGTCTAGTCATAGTCTAGTCATAGTCTAGTCATAGTCTAGTCATAGTCTAGTCATAGTCTAGTCATAGTCTAGTCATAGTCTAGTCATAGTCTAGTCATAGTCTAGTCATAGTCTAGTCATAGTCTAGTCATAGTCTAGTCATAGTCTAGTCATAGTCTAGTCATAGTCTAGTCATAGTCTAGTCATAGTCTAGTCATAGTCTAGTCATAGTCTAGTCATAGTCTAGTCATAGTCTAGTCATAGTCTAGTCATAGTCTAGTCATAGTCTAGTCATAGTCTAGTCATAGTCTAGTCATAGTCTAGTCATAGTCTAGTCATAGTCTAGTCATAGTCTAGTCATAGTCTAGTCATAGTCTAGTCATAGTCTAGTCATAGTCTAGTCATAGTCTAGTCATAGTCTAGTCATAGTCTAGTCATAGTCTAGTCATAGTCTAGTCATAGTCTAGTCATAGTCTAGTCATAGTCTAGTCATAGTCTAGTCATAGTCTAGTCATAGTCTAGTCATAGTCTAGTCATAGTCTAGTCATAGTCTAGTCATAGTCTAGTCATAGTCTAGTCATAGTCTAGTCATAGTCTAGTCATAGTCTAGTCATAGTCTAGTCATAGTCTAGTCATAGTCTAGTCATAGTCTAGTCATAGTCTAGTCATAGTCTAGTCATAGTCTAGTCATAGTCTAGTCATAGTCTAGTCATAGTCTAGTCATAGTCTAGTCATAGTCTAGTCATAGTCTAGTCATAGTCTAGTCATAGTCTAGTCATAGTCTAGTCATAGTCTAGTCATAGTCTAGTCATAGTCTAGTCATAGTCTAGTCATAGTCTAGTCATAGTCTAGTCATAGTCTAGTCATAGTCTAGTCATAGTCTAGTCATAGTCTAGTCATAGTCTAGTCATAGTCTAGTCATAGTCTAGTCATAGTCTAGTCATAGTCTAGTCATAGTCTAGTCATAGTCTAGTCATAGTCTAGTCATAGTCTAGTCATAGTCTAGTCATAGTCTAGTCATAGTCTAGTCATAGTCTAGTCATAGTCTAGTCATAGTCTAGTCATAGTCTAGTCATAGTCTAGTCATAGTCTAGTCATAGTCTAGTCATAGTCTAGTCATAGTCTAGTCATAGTCTAGTCATAGTCTAGTCATAGTCTAGTCATAGTCTAGTCATAGTCTAGTCATAGTCTAGTCATAGTCTAGTCATAGTCTAGTCATAGTCTAGTCATAGTCTAGTCATAGTCTAGTCATAGTCTAGTCATAGTCTAGTCATAGTCTAGTCATAGTCTAGTCATAGTCTAGTCATAGTCTAGTCATAGTCTAGTCATAGTCTAGTCATAGTCTAGTCATAGTCTAGTCATAGTCTAGTCATAGTCTAGTCATAGTCTAGTCATAGTCTAGTCATAGTCTAGTCATAGTCTAGTCATAGTCTAGTCATAGTCTAGTCATAGTCTAGTCATAGTCTAGTCATAGTCTAGTCATAGTCTAGTCATAGTCTAGTCATAGTCTAGTCATAGTCTAGTCATAGTCTAGTCATAGTCTAGTCATAGTCTAGTCATAGTCTAGTCATAGTCTAGTCATAGTCTAGTCATAGTCTAGTCATAGTCTAGTCATAGTCTAGTCATAGTCTAGTCATAGTCTAGTCATAGTCTAGTCATAGTCTAGTCATAGTCTAGTCATAGTCTAGTCATAGTCTAGTCATAGTCTAGTCATAGTCTAGTCATAGTCTAGTCATAGTCTAGTCATAGTCTAGTCATAGTCTAGTCATAGTCTAGTCATAGTCTAGTCATAGTCTAGTCATAGTCTAGTCATAGTCTAGTCATAGTCTAGTCATAGTCTAGTCATAGTCTAGTCATAGTCTAGTCATAGTCTAGTCATAGTCTAGTCATAGTCTAGTCATAGTCTAGTCATAGTCTAGTCATAGTCTAGTCATAGTCTAGTCATAGTCTAGTCATAGTCTAGTCATAGTCTAGTCATAGTCTAGTCATAGTCTAGTCATAGTCTAGTCATAGTCTAGTCATAGTCTAGTCATAGTCTAGTCATAGTCTAGTCATAGTCTAGTCATAGTCTAGTCATAGTCTAGTCATAGTCTAGTCATAGTCTAGTCATAGTCTAGTCATAGTCTAGTCATAGTCTAGTCATAGTCTAGTCATAGTCTAGTCATAGTCTAGTCATAGTCTAGTCATAGTCTAGTCATAGTCTAGTCATAGTCTAGTCATAGTCTAGTCATAGTCTAGTCATAGTCTAGTCATAGTCTAGTCATAGTCTAGTCATAGTCTAGTCATAGTCTAGTCATAGTCTAGTCATAGTCTAGTCATAGTCTAGTCATAGTCTAGTCATAGTCTAGTCATAGTCTAGTCATAGTCTAGTCATAGTCTAGTCATAGTCTAGTCATAGTCTAGTCATAGTCTAGTCATAGTCTAGTCATAGTCTAGTCATAGTCTAGTCATAGTCTAGTCATAGTCTAGTCATAGTCTAGTCATAGTCTAGTCATAGTCTAGTCATAGTCTAGTCATAGTCTAGTCATAGTCTAGTCATAGTCTAGTCATAGTCTAGTCATAGTCTAGTCATAGTCTAGTCATAGTCTAGTCATAGTCTAGTCATAGTCTAGTCATAGTCTAGTCATAGTCTAGTCATAGTCTAGTCATAGTCTAGTCATAGTCTAGTCATAGTCTAGTCATAGTCTAGTCATAGTCTAGTCATAGTCTAGTCATAGTCTAGTCATAGTCTAGTCATAGTCTAGTCATAGTCTAGTCATAGTCTAGTCATAGTCTAGTCATAGTCTAGTCATAGTCTAGTCATAGTCTAGTCATAGTCTAGTCATAGTCTAGTCATAGTCTAGTCATAGTCTAGTCATAGTCTAGTCATAGTCTAGTCATAGTCTAGTCATAGTCTAGTCATAGTCTAGTCATAGTCTAGTCATAGTCTAGTCATAGTCTAGTCATAGTCTAGTCATAGTCTAGTCATAGTCTAGTCATAGTCTAGTCATAGTCTAGTCATAGTCTAGTCATAGTCTAGTCATAGTCTAGTCATAGTCTAGTCATAGTCTAGTCATAGTCTAGTCATAGTCTAGTCATAGTCTAGTCATAGTCTAGTCATAGTCTAGTCATAGTCTAGTCATAGTCTAGTCATAGTCTAGTCATAGTCTAGTCATAGTCTAGTCATAGTCTAGTCATAGTCTAGTCATAGTCTAGTCATAGTCTAGTCATAGTCTAGTCATAGTCTAGTCATAGTCTAGTCATAGTCTAGTCATAGTCTAGTCATAGTCTAGTCATAGTCTAGTCATAGTCTAGTCATAGTCTAGTCATAGTCTAGTCATAGTCTAGTTATATTGTCCTGCGTGTGTTCGTCTTCAATTAAGTTTTTCGTTTATCATTATTTTCTTCATAAAATTTCCATTTAAAATCACTTTAAAAATTAAGACATTTGGTTTCTTCATAAGAAAACTTAATTTATATTACGACTGATATATTAATGTTTAATAAAGATTAGAACAAAACTTAAACCATGTGTGAGACTTTCCTAACTATAGCAAAAATCATAAAAATAGAAACTTTTGTCGTTAAATGACACAAGAAACCATCAAGTCAAACACCTTATTTGCCATTAATTGGCCATTGATTAAACTTAAATACAAAATCCAAGAATCCAAGACTCAGAAGACTTGAACCATCTAGCAGCAGCCACAACATCAACCACCACCAGCCAACCAAACACCACTTAAAGCCAACTTCAGAGACAACAAGTGTTCTAAGACAAATTAAGAAAAATTATTAAAAACCACTTGGAACCAAACTCAATTGATATTTAAAAACTTAAATCTATGCCTGTTTTCGAAAAAAGGCTTAAAAGGTAACACGAAAATAAAAAACACTTTAAATGCATTTTCATTAAACACCTCCTATGGAGTTTATGGCGCCAGTTGGAAAACAAATATCGCACTTGTGTTCGCATTCAAATATTCGTGGCAACACAACCAAAACCCACAAACAAACAGACTCACGGACAGACGGCTGGTCGGACAGATACTTCTTTGGTAGGGAGTATCGGTTTAAATAAAAATCTTTTATTTGTTGTTAATTTTTAAAATGTTTACTCATTTGGTTGTTGTTGCAGTTATATCATTAAACTTATGCAAACAGTTGTCGTCGGTTGGTTTAGATTAAAAGTTGTTGCATGTTGCAGCAACAGCATCTCAACATTTTTTTAAAGGTTGTAGCTGCTGCTTAAGGTATTTCTCTATGTATGCGTGTCTTAATCCCAAGTTCTAGGTGTGACAATTCAAAAAAGGTTTAAGTTTTTTTCTTATCTGCAGGCACAGTGGTCCAAAGTAAAATTTCCTATAAAAATAGGAAATTTTTGAAAAAAATTCCTATAAAAATAGGAAATTTTTGAAAAAAATTTCTATAAAAATAGGAAATTTTTGGAAAAATTTCCTATAAAAATAGGAAATTTTTGGAAAAATTTCCTATAAACATAGGAAATTTTTGGAAAAATTTTCTATAAAAATAGGAAAATTTTGGAAAAATTTCCTATAAAAATAGGAAATTTTTGGAAAAATTTCCTATAAAAATAGGAAATTTTTGGAAAAATTTCCTATAAAAATAGGAAATTTTTGGAAAAATTTCCTATAAAAATAGGAAATTTTTGGAAAAATTTCCTATAAAAATAGGAAATTTTTGGAAAAATTTCCTATAAAAATAGGAAATTTTTGGAAAAATTTCCTATAAAAATAGGAAATTTTTGGAAAAATTTCCTATAAAAATAGGAAATTTTTGGAAAAATTTCCTATAAAAATAGGAAATTTTTGGAAAAATTTCCTATAAAAAAAGGAAATTTTTGGAAAAATTTCCTATAAAAATAGGAAATTTTTGGAAAAATATCCTATAAAAATAGGAAATTTTTGGAAAAATTTCCTATAAAAAAAGGAAATTTTTGGAAAAATTTCATATAAAAATAGTAAATTTTGGAAAAATAGGAAATTTTGGAAAAAACTCCTATAAAAATAGAAAATTTCCTATAAAAATAGGAAATTTTTGAAAAAATTCCTATAAAAATAGGACATTTTTGAAAAATTTCCTATAAAAATAGGACATTTTTATAAAAATTGGAAATTTTTGAAAAATTTCCTATAAAAATTGGAAATTTTTGGAAAATTTCCTATAAAAATTGGAAATTTTTTGAAAAATTTCCTATAAAAATTCCTATAAAAATAAGAAATTTTTGGAAAAATTTCCTATAAAAGTAGGAAACTTTTTAAAAATTTTGTGCGAAAATAGGAAATTTTTGAAAAATTTTATATAAAAATAGGAAATTTTTGAAAAATTTGGATAAAAGTAGGAAATTTTTGAAAAAATTTGTATAAAAATAGGAAATTTTTCAAAAAATTTGTATAAAAATAGGAAAGTTTTGAAAAATTTTTTATAAAAATAGGAAATTTTCGAAACATTTTTTATAAAAATAGGAATTTTTGAAAAATTGCCTATAAAAATAGAAAATTTTTGAAAAATTTCCCATCAAAATAGAACACTTTTGTATAAAAATAGGAAATTTTTGAAACATTTTCTATAAAAATAGGAAATTTTTGAAAATTTTCTATAAAAATAGGAAATTTTTGAAAAATTTTCTATAAAAATAGGAAATTTTTGAAAAATTTCCTATAAAAATAGGAAATTTTTGAAAAATTTCCTATAAAAATAGGAAATTTTTGAAAAATTTCCTATAAAAATAGGAAATTTTTGAAAAATTTCCTATAAAAATAGGAAATTTTTGAAAAATTTCCTATAAAAATAGGAAATTTTTGAAAAATTTCCTATAAAAATCGGAAATTTTTGAAAAATTTCTTATAAAAATAGGAAAATTTTGAAAAATTTTCTTTATAAATAGGAAAATTTCGAAAAATTTCCTATAAAAACAGGAAAATTTTTAAAAATTTCCAATACATTTTTGAAAAATTTCCTATAAAAATGGGCAATTTTTTAAAAATTTCCTTTAAAAATAGGAAATTTTTAAAAATGTTCCTTTATAAATAGGAAATTTTTGAAAATGTTCCTTTATAAATAGGAAATTTTTGAAAAATTTCATATAAAAATAGGAATTTTTTGGAAAATTTCCTATTAAATTAAGAAATTTTTGAAAAATTTCCTATAAAAATAGGAAATTTTTTAAAAGTTTTCTAAAAAAATTTGAAATTAAAAAAAAATTCCTATAAAAATTACCTGTTTCTATAAATGTTTAAAAAGACTTCACTGTACCTTAACTCTGTCTGTCCTTCCCTTGGATTAACTTTACCTGTTTGACCAACCACTTAAGCTGATTCCGTCTGTCTGGTCCTATACATCCATCCATCCCTTTATTATTCATTTAATCATTATTATCTCTTTTCGGTTTAGTGGATCCAGGAGAGTGTCGCTAACAAACTAAAAATGTTATTTTTATTTATTTGCCTTGAGTTGAGAGTTATGCTGCCAACGTGTTGTGTGTGCTTGAGGTATGAGTTGCATTTTCAAGGGACTCATCTGTGAGTTTGTTGTGTCGTTTGTTTTTTAGGGCCTTTGTCCTTTATTTTGCCGTCGTCCATGAGGCTCGTTTCAATTTGGCGTTGAAGTGCTTTATCGTGTAAATTAATGTGGTTTTTGTGGTTGATTTCCTGAAAAAAATTAAAGAACGTAAGGATTACACAAAGAATGACGGACGCAGCGTGCAGCAGATAGAAGGAGAGTGAACACGTAAAGGTGGCGGATTAAAATGCAATCATGATTTAAACGACAAGATTTTAATTGAAAATAACCATAAAAAGTTGTATATTTTTTGTTTTGATTAACAGCTTCTACGTTTTTATTTTTAGCGACACATAGGAGACACATGAATACGAATAACCTAAAGAAAATGAGTAGAAATTTGTATTTTATTGGGAAGAATTTTTGGATTCTTGATTTTGGAAAACGATCTGTAATAAAAAGTCAATTTCTTCAAATAAAAAAATTCCAATTAACATTTTAAAACAATATTAGAGTCCAATAAATTTTTAGTTAATCCCAATCAATGTCTGGTTAGTAGTTGGCTACTAATTTCATTACTTTTATCACAAATTTTAGCTGCCGTTTTTTTCTAAAGTCATTAAATTCGACAAATAAACCCAGAAATCGATATAAAGCCAAACACCTGCATTTTTAACTCTTATAACTAAATCATCAAATCCTTAACTATTTTATTTTTTCGAAACGAAAAGAACATAAAACATAGAGGAAACCTTAAAAGGATTTCTGTAATTTGAGGCGACAATGAAGACAATATTTAATTTATGTTTAAAAGCGGCAAAGAAAATAGAACTTTTTCGTCTACTTTATTTTTTTGTTTTTGTCACTTTCAGATAAACATTTAAACGTTTTATGGAAAGCGACAAAAAATAACTACAAATAGAGAAGACAGACAGACAAAATATCTAGTGGATAAATTTCAAAAGTTATCGACTATTTCTTAGTTTAAGGCTTGATGTGTGACATGTTTTTAGCTCAAAACATGGACAACATTTTTAGATATTTTCGAAATTTTTTCAGTTGTATAAAGATACCCTACACCCTTTTATAAAGACTAAGAAAATAATATAAAAAATTCCTATTATTATAAGAAATTTTTCATTTTTTTTTTATAATGAATTTTTTAAAAATTTCTAATTTTGATAAAAAATTTTAAAAATATTTCTAAAATTTTCCAAAAATTTCCTATTATTATAGGAAATTTTTCCACAACTTTTCTATTTTTATAGGAAATTTTTCCAAAACTTTCCTATTTTTATAGGAAATTTTTCCAAAAATTTCCTATTATTGTAGGAAATTTTCCAAAAATTTCCTATTATTATAGGAAATTTTTCCAAAAATTTCCTATTTTTATAGGAAATTTTTTACAAAAATTTCCTATTTTTATAGGAAATTTTTTACAAAAATTTCCTATTTTTATAGGAAATTTTTTACAAAAATTTCCTATTTTTATAGGAAATTTTTAACAAAAATTTCCTATTTTTATAGGAAATTTTTCAAAAATTTCTTACTTTAATAGAAAATTTTTCAAAAATTTCCTACTTTCATAGGAAATTTTTCAGAAATTTCTTATATTTATGAAAATTTTTTCAAAAATTGTTTATTTTTATAGGAAATTTTCCAAAAATTTCTTATTTTTATAGGAAATTTTTCAAAAATTTCTTATTTTTTTAGGAAATTTTTAAAAAATTTCTTATTTTTTTTAGGAAATTTTTCAAAAATTTCTTATTTTTTTTAGGAAATTTTTCAAAAATTTCTTATTTTTTTTAGGAAATTTTTCAAAAATTTCTTATTTTTTTTAGGAAATTTTTCAAAAATTTCTTATTTTTATAGGAAATTTTTCAAAAATTTCTTATTTTTATAGGAAATTTTTCAAAAATTTCCTATTTTGATAGGAAATTTTTCAAAAATTTCCTAGTTTGATAGGAAATTTTTCAAAAATTTCCTAGTTTGATAGGAAATTTTTCAAAAATTTCCTAGTTTGATAGGAAATTTTTCAAAAATTTCCTAGTTTGATAGGAAATTTTTCAAAAATTTCCTAGTTTGATAGGAAATTTTTCAAAAATTTCCTAGTTTGATAGGAAATTTTTCAAAATCTTCTTATTGTGATAGGAAATTTTCCAAAAACTTCCTATTTTTATAGAAAATTTTTAAAAAATTTCTTATTTTTATAGGAAATTTTTCAAAAATTTCTTATTTTTATAGGAAATTTTTCAAAAATTTCCTCTTTTTAAAAGAAATTTTTCAAAAATTTCCTATTTTTATAGGAAATTTTTCAAAAATTTCCTATTTTTATAGGAAATTTTTCAAAAATTTCCTATTTTTATAGGAAATTTTTCAAAAATTTCCTATTTTTATAGGAATTTTTTCAAAAATTTCCTATTTTTATAGGAAATTTTTCAAAAATTTCCTATTTTTATAGGAAATTTTTCAAAAATTTCCTATTTTTATAGGAAATTTTTCAAAAATTTCCTATTTTTATAGGAAATTTTTCAAAAATTTACTATTTTTATAGGAAATTTTTCAAAAATTTTCTATTTTTATAGGAAATTTTTCAAAAATTTCCTATTTTTATAGGAAATTTTTCAAAAATTTCCTATTTTTATAGGAAATTTTTCAAAAATTTCCTATTTTTATAGGAAGTTTTTCAAAAATTTTCTATTTTTATAGGAAATTTTTCAAAAATTTCCTATTTTTATAGGAAATTTTTCAAAAATTTTCTATTTTTATAGGAAATTTTTCAAAAATTTCCTATTTTTATAGGAAATTTTTCAAAAATTTCCTATTTTTATAGGAAATTTTTCAAAAATTTCCTATTTTTATAGGAAATTTTTCAAAAATTTCCTATTTTTATAGGAAATTTTTCAAAAATTTCCTATTTTTATAGGAAATTTTTCAAAAATTTCCTATTTTTATAGGAAGTTTTTCAAAAATTTTCTATTTTTATAGGAAATTTTTCAAAAATTTCCTATTTTTATAGGAAATTTTTCAAAAATTTCCTATTTTTATAGGAAATTTTTCAAAAATTTTCTATTTTTATAGGAAATTTTTCAAAAATTTCCTATTTTTATAGGAAATTTTTCAAAAATTTCCTATTTTTATAGGAAATTTTTCAAAAATTTCCTATTTTTATAGGAAATTTTTCAAAAATTTCCTATTTTTATAGGAAATTTTTCAAAAATTTCCTATTTTTATAGGAAATTTTTCAAAAATTTCCTATTTTTATAGGAAATTTTTCAAAAATTTCCTATTTTTATAGGAAATTTTTCAAAAATTTCCTATTTTTATAGGAAATTTTTCAAAAATTTCCTATTTTTATAGGAAATTTTTCTAAAATTTCCTATTTTTATAGGAAATTTTTCAAAAATTTCCTATTTTTATAGGAAATTTTTCAAAAATTTCCTATTTTTATAGGAAATTTTTCAAAAATTTCCTATTTTTATAGGAAACTTTTCAAAAATTTCTTATTTTTATAGGAAATTTTTCAAAAATTTCCTATTTTTATAGGAAATTTTTCAAAAATTTCCTATTTTTATAGGAAATTTTTCAAAAATTTCCTATTTTTATAGGAAATTTTTCAAAAATTTCCTATTTTTATAGGAAATTTTTCAAAAATTTCCTATTTTTATAGGAAATTTTTCAAAAATTTCCTATTTTCATAGGAAATTTTTCAAAAATTTCCTATTTTTATAGGAAATTTTTCAAAAATTTCCTATTTTTATAGGAAATTTTTCAAAAATTTCCTATTTTTATAGGAAATTTTTCAAAAATTTCTTATTTTTATAGGAAATTTTTCAAAAATTTCCTATTTTTATAGGAAATTTTTCAAAAATTTCCTATTTTTATAGGAAATTTTTCAAAAATTTCCTATTTTTATAGGAAATTTTTCAAAAATTTCCTATTTTTATAGGAAATTTTTCAAAAATTTCCTATTTTTATAGGAAATTTTTCAAAAATTTCCTATTTTTATAGGAAATTTTTCAAAAATTTCCTATTTTTATAGGAAATTTTTCAAAAATTTCCTATTTTTATAGGAAATTTTTCAAAAATTTCCTATTTTTATAGGAAATTTTTCAAAAATTTCCTATTTTTATAGGAAATTTTTCAAAAATTTCCTATTTTTATAGGAAATTTTTCAAAAATTTCCTATTTTTATAGGAAATTTTTCAAAAATTTCCTATTTTTATAGGAAATTTTTCAAAAATTTCCTATTTTTATAGGAAATTTTTCAAAAATTTCCTATTTTTATAGGAAATTTTTCAAAAATTTCCTATTTTTATAGGAAATTTTTCAAAAATTTCCTATTTTTATAGGAAATTTTTCAAAAATTTCCTATTTTTATAGGAAATTTTTCAAAAATTTCCTATTTTTATAGGAAATTTTTCAAAAATTTCCTATTTTTATAGGAAATTTTTCAAAAATTTCCTATTTTTATAAGAAATTTTTCAAAAATTTCCTATTTTTATAGGAAATTTTTCAAAAATTTCCTATTTTTATAGGAAATTTTTCAAAAATTTCCTATTTTTATAGGAAATTTTTCAAAAATTTCCTATTTTTATAGGAATGTTTTCAAAAATTTCCTATTTTTTTAGGAATGTTTTCAAAAATTTCCTATTTTTTTAGGAATGTTTTCAAAAATTTCCTATTTTTATAGGAATGTTTTCAAAAATTTCCTATTTTTATAGGAATGTTTTCAAAAATTTCCTATTTTTATAGGAATGTTTTCAAAAATTTCCTATTTTTATAGGAAATTTTTCAAAAATTTCCTATTTTTATAGGAAATTTTTCAAAAATTTCCTATTTTTATAGGAAATTTTTCAAAAATTTCCTATTTTTATAGGAAATTTTTCAAAAATTTCCTATTTTTATAGGAAATTTTTCAAAAATTTCCTATTTTTATAGGAAATTTTTCAAAAATTTCCTATTTTTATAGGAAATTTTTCAAAAATTTCCTATTTTTATAGGAAATTTTTCAAAAATTTCCTATTTTTATAGGAAATTTTTCAAAAATTTCCTATTTTTATAGGAAATTTTTCAAAAATTTCCTATTTTTATAGGAAATTTTTCAAAAATTTCCATTTTTATAGGAAATTTTTCAAAAATTTCCTATTTTTATAGGAAATTTTTCAAAAATTTCCTATTTTTATAGGAAATTTTTCAAAAATTTCCTATTTTTATAGGAAATTTTTCAAAAATTTCCTATTTTTATAGGAAATTTTTCAAAAATTTCCTATTTTTATAGGAAATTTTTCAAAAATTTCCTATTTTTATAGGAAATTTTTCAAAAATTTCCTATTTTTATAGGAAATTTTTCAAAAATTTCCTATTTTTATAGGAAATTTTTCAAAAATTTCCTATTTTTATAGGAATGTTTTCAAAAATTTCCTATTTTTATAGGAATGTTTTCAAAAATTTCCTATTTTTATAGGAATGTTTTCAAAAATTTCCTATTTTTATAGGAAATTTTTCAAAAATTTCCTATTTTTATAGGAAATTTTTCAAAAATTTCCTATTTTTATAGGAAATTTTTCAAAAATTTCCTATTTTTATAGGAAATTTTTCAAAAATTTCCTATTTTTATAGGAAATTTTTCAATTTTTTTCCTATTTTTTCATAGGAAATTTTTCAAAAGTGTCCTGTTTATATAGGAAATTTTTCAAACATTTCCTATTTTTATAGGAAATTTTGCAAAATTTTCCTATTTTTATAGGGAATTTTTCAAAAATTTCCTCTTTTTATAGGAAATTTTGCAAAAGTTTCCTATTTTTATAGAAAAGTTTGCAAAAATTTCCTATTTTTGTAGGAAATTAGCAAAAATTTCCTATTTTTATAGAAAAATTTTCCAAAGTTATTTATTGTTATTTTAAAGGATATATTTTACAAATTTATTGTTTCTATGGAACTTGATTGTATATCCCTTTGCTCTCCATATTGCCGGTCCCATAAGTGTTTATCTTGTTTCACTTTGAAATGCACATGATGTGTCATTAACGCGCTTTTTGGCATTTTGTCTTAAGTCATACACGAGTGTAGCCCGCACCAGTTCAAGAAGTACGTGGAGCTTGACAAACTAGAATGTTCGATATGTTTGTTTAGAAATGAAAATGTGGATTCGAAAACTCAAGAATAAATAAACGACGATTGGCAGCAAACAAACTAAAAATGTATCCATTCGACCGAATAGACATGATATGTGTGTTTGCATTGTCTATTTGAAACCTTAAAAAAATGTTGCTGTTGTTTGCCAATTGATTTCCAATTAAGGATTTCACACTTCAATCTGGAGTTTGAGAAAAGAATGGCAAATACTTACCTATAATGTACTTGCAATCTTTGATTTTCGTACAAGTGTCTCAAAGTTTGTGTCAAATCACAAAAGTCAAGAATAAAATAACAAATAATTCAAAGTGTTAAAAGTATCTTTTAGGAAAAAAGTAGATAAAAAGCAAAATAAATATGTTGACTTTAACATGAATAGAAGAATTTCATTTAGAATTTTTTAGCTGTCGATAAAAAGTTTTTTGTCACCATTTTTTCTTGTACATTTATTTCAGATTTTTTGTCGAATGTTTGTCATTGACATGACACACTCTGATCATAGTTAGTCTCAGCTTAAGAATATGTTATTTCCAAATCAAACATTTTTCCTAGACACCAATTAAGGACTTGAAAGCATTTAATTAGCATTAAATTTCAAAAGAATCGAAGCATTTTAAACTTCTCATCATGAATGTTAACTTTTTTTTTAGGAAACAAAAATAAGAAATTTTTAGAAAAAATTTCTAAGAAATAAGGTTGAAATTTCCTATAAAAATAAAAAAACTAAAAAATTTTTAGCAAATTTTCTATAAAAATAAGAAATTTTTGAAAAATTTCCTATAAAAATAAGAAATTTTTGAAAAATTTAATATACAAGTAAGAAATTTTTGAAAAATTTAATATACAAATAAGAAATTTTTGAAAAATTTTCTATACAAATAAGAAGTTTTTGAAAAATTTCCTATAAAAATAAGAAGTTTTTGAAAAATTTCCTATAAAAATAAGAAATTTTTGAAAAATTTCCTATAAAAATAAGAAATTTTTGAAAAATTTACTATAAAAATAGGAAATTTTTGAAAAATTCCCTATAAAAATAAGAAATTTTTGAAAAATTTCTTATAAAAATAAGAAATTTTTGAAAAATTTCTTATAAAAATAAGAAATTTTCGAAAAATTTCTTATAAAAATAAGAAATTTTTGAAAATTTTCCCATAAAAATAAGAAACTATTGAAAGATTTCCTATAAAAATAAGAAATTTTTGAAAAATTTCCTATAAAAATAAGAAATTTTTGAAAAATTTCCTATAAAAATAAGAAATTTTTGAAAGATCTCCTATAAAAATAAGAAATTTTTGAAAAATTTCCTATAAGAAATAAGAAATTTTTTAAAAATTTGCTATAAAAATAAGAAATTTTTGAAAAATTTCCTATAAAAATAAGAAATTTTTGAAAAATTTCCTATAAAAATAAGAAATTTTTGAAAAAATTCCTATAAAAATAAGAAATTTTTGAAAAATTTCCTATGAAAATAAGAAATTTCTGAAAAATTTCCTATAAAAATAAGAAATTTTTGAAAAATTTCCTATAAAAATAAGAAATTTGTGAAAAAATTCCTATAAAAATAAGAAAAATGGGAAATTTTTGAAAAATTTCCTGTACAAATAGGAATTTTTTTTCCTATACAAATAGGAAATTTTTGAAAATTTTCCTATACAAATAGAAAATTTTTGAAAAATTTCCTACACAAATAGGAAATTTTTAAAAAATTTCCTACACAAATAGGAAATTTTTGAAAAATTTTATATACAAATTTTTGAAAAATTTCCTGTAAAAATATGAAATTTTTGAAGAATTTCCTATACAAATAAGAAATTAAAAAAAAATTCCTATAAATAAAGAAGTTCTAAAAATTTTCTTAAAACTATAAGAAATTATTGATAAATTTCCCAAAAATATTTTTACATTGTTGAAAAATGAAATGAATGGGTTAAAGGAAATAAGCCGAAACAGGAAACAATCCATAACTTTGTTTTCTACCAATATTTGTTGTTATATTACAGTTTATATCATTTTGGATTACTCAGATTCACACAAGAATTTACATACATTCATACTGATATGTACAAAGTTATTATCCTGTCGATTGTCATTGCTGTTGCTTTCATTCGTTCACATGTTGACAACAAATGTTTGTTATGTCATAAACTGAGCAACATGCAATTTTAGTATAATCGTAATATAATGACGTTTTTTGGTTAAATTATATCATTATTAGAAAATGAGACCATGGATTAAATGCGTCTTTCTATTTGATACCATCAGACAACATTAAAGGTAGATTCTATATAGACAATAGATGTTTGTACTCAGTAAAGTCATATAGGAATCAAGATCTTTGATCATCCAAAGTAAAGCCTTTAAAGAAAAAATCGTTCGGGATATGTTTGTTTTATTGACTTGATACAATTCTTCTGTATTTATACTTTCAAATCGTTATTCTCTTACAAAGTAGAAAAGGACATATGATACAAAATGGTTACATTTTTGTATAAGCTCCTTGTTGGTTTAAAATTTCATCTGACATCACGTTGCTCCCAGAGAATTAGTCAACAAAAGGACATGCGTGTTTGGCGCGTGTCAAACAGTTTTAACAATAAACAAATGCAATTTCACCTCAACTCCTGTTGTCATTGTTTAACCAACAAAACGATAAAGAACATGTGGAAATTTCATAATTGTGTAATCATTTGCATTTGATGTTCTACTAATTTTTCTATAAAAATCTTGCAAATAATTTTCAAAAATTTTAAATTTTTATCAAAAATTTTAAATTTTTATCAAAAATTTTTAGAATTTTATATTTTAAAGAAAATTTTCTAAAATTTCATGTTTGGATAGGAAATTTTTTCTATTTTTATATGAAATTTTTCAAAAATTTCCTATTTTTGTAAGAAATTTTTCAAAAATTTCCTATTTTTGTAGGAAATTTTTCAAAGATTTCCTATTTTTGAAGGAAATTTTTCAAAAATTTCCTATTTTTGTAGGAAATTTTTCAAAAATTTCCTATTTTTTGTAGGAAATTTTTCAAAAATTTCCTATTTTTGTAGGAAATTTTTGAAAAATTTCCTATTTTTTTAGGAAATTTTACAAAAATTTCCTATTTTTTTAGGAAATTTTACAAAAATTTCCTATTTTTTAGGAAATTTTACAAAAATTTCCTATTTTTTAGGAAATTAAAAAAATTCCTATTTTTT
>CAKOFX010000083.1:0-22256 GCA_933228675.1 Stomorhina lunata
ATTTTTCTATAGAAAAACTTAATTTTTCTATAGAAAAACTTAATTTTTCTATAGAAAAACTTAATTTTTCTATAGAAAAACTTAATTTTTCTATAGAAAAACTTAATTTTTCTATAGAAAAACTTAATTTTTCTATAGAAAAACTTAATTTTTCTATAGAAAAACTTAATTTTTCTATAGAAAAACTTAATTTTTCTATAGAAAAACTTAATTTTTCTATAGAAAAACTTAATTTTTCTATAGAAAAACTTAATTTTTCTATAGAAAAACTTAATTTTTCTATAGAAAAACTTAATTTTTCTATAGAAAAACTTAATTTTTCTATAGAAAAACTTAATTTTTCTATAGAAAAACTTAATTTTTCTATAGAAAAACTTAATTTTTCTATAGAAAAACTTAATTTTTCTATAGAAAAACTTAATTTTTCTATAGAAAAACTTAATTTTTCTATAGAAAAACTTAATTTTTCTATAGAAAAACTTAATTTTTCTATAGAAAAACTTAATTTTTCTATAGAAAAACTTAATTTTTCTATAGAAAAACTTAATTTTTCTATAGAAAAACTTAATTTTTCTATAGAAAAACTTAATTTTTCTATAGAAAAACTTAATTTTTCTATAGAAAAACTTAATTTTTCTATAGAAAAACTTAATTTTTCTATAGAAAAACTTAATTTTTCTATAGAAAAACTTAATTTTTCTATAGAAAAACTTAATTTTTCTATAGAAAAACTTAATTTTTCTATAGAAAAACTTAATTTTTCTATAGAAAAACTTAATTTTCTATAGAAAAACTTAATTTTTCTATAGAAAAACTTAATTTTTCTATAGAAAAACTTAATTTTTCTATAGAAAAACTTAATTTTTCTATAGAAAACTTAATTTTTCTATAGAAAAACTTAATTTTTCTATAGAAAAACTTAATTTTTCTATAGAAAAACTTAATTTTTCTATAGAAAAACTTAATTTTTCTATAGAAAAACTTAATTTTTCTATAGAAAAACTTAATTTTTCTATAGAAAAACTTAATTTTTCTATAGAAAAACTTAATTTTTCTATAGAAAAACTTAATTTTTCTATAGAAAAACTTAATTTTTCTATAGAAAAACTTAATTTTTCTATAGAAAAACTTAATTTTTCTATAGAAAAACTTAATTTTTCTATAGAAAAACTTAATTTTTCTATAGAAAAACTTAATTTTTCTATAGAAAAACTTAATTTTTCTATAGAAAACTTAATTTTTCTATAGAAAAACTTAATTTTTCTATAGAAAAAC
The DNA here is from genome assembly GCA_933228675.1 of Stomorhina lunata. Taxonomy (NCBI): domain Eukaryota; kingdom Metazoa; phylum Arthropoda; class Insecta; order Diptera; family Rhiniidae; genus Stomorhina; species Stomorhina lunata. Next base: position 1,276 of record CAKOFX010000083.1, read on the forward strand.
TTAATTTTTCTATAGAAAAACTTAATTTTTCTATAGAAAAACTTAATTTTTCTATAGAAAAACTTAATTTTTCTATAGAAAAACTTAATTTTTCTATAGAAAAACTTAATTTTTCTATAGAAAAACTTAATTTTTCTATAGAAAACTTAATTTTTCTATAGAAAAACTTAATTTTTCTATAGAAAACTTAATTTTTCTATAGAAAAACTTAATTTTTCTATAGAAAAACTTAATTTTTCTATAGAAAAACTTAATTTTTCTATAGAAAAACTTAATTTTTCTATAGAAAAACTTAATTTTTCTATAGAAAAACTTAATTTTTCTATAGAAAAACTTAATTTTTCTATAGAAAAACTTAATTTTTCTATAGAAAAACTTAATTTTTCTATAGAAAAACTTAATTTTTCTATAGAAAAACTTAATTTTTCTATAGAAAAACTTAATTTTTCTATAGAAAAACTTAATTTTTCTATAGAAAAACTTAATTTTTCTATAGAAAAACTTAATTTTTCTATAGAAAAACTTAATTTTTCTATAGAAAAACTTAATTTTTCTATAGAAAAACTTAATTTTTCTATAGAAAAACTTAATTTTTCTATAGAAAAACTTAATTTTTCTATAGAAAAACTTAATTTTTCTATAGAAAAACTTAATTTTTCTATAGAAAAACTTAATTTTTCTATAGAAAAACTTAATTTTTCTATAGAAAAACTTAATTTTTCTATAGAAAAACTTAATTTTTCTATAGAAAAACTTAATTTTTCTATAGAAAAACTTAATTTTTCTATAGAAAAACTTAATTTTTCTATAGAAAAACTTAATTTTTCTATAGAAAAACTTAATTTTTCTATAGAAAAACTTAATTTTTCTATAGAAAAACTTAATTTTTCTATAGAAAAACTTAATTTTTCTATAGAAAAACTTAATTTTTCTATAGAAAAACTTAATTTTTCTATAGAAAAACTTAATTTTTCTATAGAAAAACTTAATTTTTCTATAGAAAAACTTAATTTTTCTATAGAAAAACTTAATTTTTCTATAGAAAAACTTAATTTTTCTATAGAAAAACTTAATTTTTCTATAGAAAAACTTAATTTTTCTATAGAAAAACTTAATTTTTCTATAGAAAAACTTAATTTTTCTATAGAAAAACTTAATTTTTCTATAGAAAAACTTAATTTTTCTATAGAAAAACTTAATTTTTCTATAGAAAAACTTAATTTTTCTATAGAAAAACTTAATTTTTCTATAGAAAAACTTAATTTTTCTATAGAAAAACTTAATTTTTCTATAGAAAAACTTAATTTTTCTATAGAAAAACTTAATTTTTCTATAGAAAAACTTAATTTTTCTATAGAAAACTTAATTTTTCTATAGAAAAACTTAATTTTTCTATAGAAAAACTTAATTTTTCTATAGAAAAACTTAATTTTTCTATAGAAAAACTTAATTTTTCTATAGAAAAACTTAATTTTTCTATAGAAAAACTTAATTTTTCTATAGAAAAACTTAATTTTTCTATAGAAAAACTTAATTTTTCTATAGAAAAACTTAATTTTTCTATAGAAAAACTTAATTTTTCTATAGAAAAACTTAATTTTTCTATAGAAAAACTTAATTTTTCTATAGAAAAACTTAATTTTTCTATAGAAAAACTTAATTTTTCTATAGAAAAACTTAATTTTTCTATAGAAAAACTTAATTTTTCTATAGAAAAACTTAATTTTTCTATAGAAAAACTTAATTTTTCTATAGAAAAACTTAATTTTTCTATAGAAAAACTTAATTTTTCTATAGAAAAACTTAATTTTTCTATAGAAAAACTTAATTTTTCTATAGAAAAACTTAATTTTTCTATAGAAAAACTTAATTTTTCTATAGAAAAACTTAATTTTTCTATAGAAAAACTTAATTTTTCTATAGAAAAACTTAATTTTTCTATAGAAAAACTTAATTTTTCTATAGAAAAACTTAATTTTTCTATAGAAAAACTTAATTTTTCTATAGAAAAACTTAATTTTTCTATAGAAAAACTTAATTTTTCTATAGAAAAACTTAATTTTTCTATAGAAAAACTTAATTTTTCTATAGAAAAACTTAATTTTTCTATAGAAAAACTTAATTTTTCTATAGAAAAACTTAATTTTTCTATAGAAAAACTTAATTTTTCTATAGAAAAACTTAATTTTTCTATAGAAAAACTTAATTTTTCTATAGAAAAACTTAATTTTTCTATAGAAAAACTTAATTTTTCTATAGAAAAACTTAATTTTTCTATAGAAAAACTTAATTTTTCTATAGAAAAACTTAATTTTTCTATAGAAAAACTTAATTTTTCTATAGAAAAACTTAATTTTTCTATAGAAAAACTTAATTTTTCTATAGAAAAACTTAATTTTTCTATAGAAAAACTTAATTTTTCTATAGAAAAACTTAATTTTTCTATAGAAAAACTTAATTTTTCTATAGAAAAACTTAATTTTTCTATAGAAAAACTTAATTTTTCTATAGAAAAACTTAATTTTTCTATAGAAAAACTTAATTTTTCTATAGAAAAACTTAATTTTTCTATAGAAAAACTTAATTTTTCTATAGAAAAACTTAATTTTTCTATAGAAAAACTTAATTTTTCTATAGAAAAACTTAATTTTTCTATAGAAAAACTTAATTTTTCTATAGAAAAACTTAATTTTTCTATAGAAAAACTTAATTTTTCTATAGAAAAACTTAATTTTTCTATAGAAAAACTTAATTTTTCTATAGAAAAACTTAATTTTTCTATAGAAAAACTTAATTTTTCTATAGAAAAACTTAATTTTTCTATAGAAAAACTTAATTTTTCTATAGAAAAACTTAATTTTTCTATAGAAAAACTTAATTTTTCTATAGAAAAACTTAATTTTTCTATAGAAAAACTTAATTTTTCTATAGAAAAACTTAATTTTTCTATAGAAAAACTTAATTTTTCTATAGAAAAACTTAATTTTTCTATAGAAAAACTTAATTTTTCTATAGAAAAACTTAATTTTTCTATAGAAAAACTTAATTTTTCTATAGAAAAACTTAATTTTTCTATAGAAAAACTTAATTTTTCTATAGAAAAACTTAATTTTTCTATAGAAAAACTTAATTTTTCTATAGAAAAACTTAATTTTTCTATAGAAAAACTTAATTTTTCTATAGAAAAACTTAATTTTTCTATAGAAAAACTTAATTTTTCTATAGAAAAACTTAATTTTTCTATAGAAAAACTTAATTTTTCTATAGAAAAACTTAATTTTTCTATAGAAAAACTTAATTTTTCTATAGAAAAACTTAATTTTTCTATAGAAAAACTTAATTTTTCTATAGAAAAACTTAATTTTTCTATAGAAAAACTTAATTTTTCTATAGAAAAACTTAATTTTTCTATAGAAAAACTTAATTTTTCTAAGAAAAACTTAATTTTTCTATAGAAAAACTTAATTTTTCTATAGAAAAACTTAATTTTTCTATAGAAAAACTTAATTTTTCTATAGAAAAACTTAATTTTTCTATAGAAAAACTTAATTTTTCTATAGAAAAACTTAATTTTTCTATAGAAAAACTTAATTTTTCTATAGAAAAACTTAATTTTTCTATAGAAAAACTTAATTTTTCTATAGAAAAACTTAATTTTTCTATAGAAAAACTTAATTTTTCTATAGAAAAACTTAATTTTTCTATAGAAAAACTTAATTTTTCTATAGAAAAACTTAATTTTTCTATAGAAAAACTTAATTTTTCTATAGAAAAACTTAATTTTTCTATAGAAAAACTTAATTTTTCTATAGAAAAACTTAATTTTTCTATAGAAAAACTTAATTTTTCTATAGAAAAACTTAATTTTTCTATAGAAAAACTTAATTTTTCTATAGAAAAACTTAATTTTTCTATAGAAAAACTTAATTTTTCTATAGAAAAACTTAATTTTTCTATAGAAAAACTTAATTTTTCTATAGAAAAACTTAATTTTTCTATAGAAAAACTTAATTTTTCTATAGAAAAACTTAATTTTTCTATAGAAAAACTTAATTTTTCTATAGAAAAACTTAATTTTTCTATAGAAAAACTTAATTTTTCTATAGAAAAACTTAATTTTTCTATAGAAAAACTTAATTTTTCTATAGAAAAACTTAATTTTTCTATAGAAAAACTTAATTTTTCTATAGAAAAACTTAATTTTTCTATAGAAAAACTTAATTTTTCTATAGAAAAACTTAATTTTTCTATAGAAAAACTTAATTTTTCTATAGAAAAACTTAATTTTTCTATAGAAAAACTTAATTTTTCTATAGAAAAACTTAATTTTTCTATAGAAAAACTTAATTTTTCTATAGAAAAACTTAATTTTTCTATAGAAAAACTTAATTTTTCTATAGAAAAACTTAATTTTTCTATAGAAAAACTTAATTTTTCTATAGAAAAACTTAATTTTTCTATAGAAAAACTTAATTTTTCTATAGAAAAACTTAATTTTTCTATAGAAAAACTTAATTTTTCTATAGAAAAACTTAATTTTTCTATAGAAAAACTTAATTTTTCTATAGAAAAACTTAATTTTTCTATAGAAAAACTTAATTTTTCTATAGAAAAACTTAATTTTTCTATAGAAAAACTTAATTTTTCTATAGAAAAACTTAATTTTTCTATAGAAAAACTTAATTTTTCTATAGAAAAACTTAATTTTTCTATAGAAAAACTTAATTTTTCTATAGAAAAACTTAATTTTTCTATAGAAAAACTTAATTTTTCTATAGAAAAACTTAATTTTTCTATAGAAAAACTTAATTTTTCTATAGAAAAACTTAATTTTTCTATAGAAAAACTTAATTTTTCTATAGAAAAACTTAATTTTTCTATAGAAAAACTTAATTTTTCTATAGAAAAACTTAATTTTTCTATAGAAAAACTTAATTTTTCTATAGAAAAACTTAATTTTTCTATAGAAAAACTTAATTTTTCTATAGAAAAACTTAATTTTTCTATAGAAAAACTTAATTTTTCTATAGAAAAACTTAATTTTTCTATAGAAAAACTTAATTTTTCTATAGAAAAACTTAATTTTTCTATAGAAAAACTTAATTTTTCTATAGAAAAACTTAATTTTTCTATAGAAAAACTTAATTTTTCTATAGAAAAACTTAATTTTTCTATAGAAAAACTTAATTTTTCTATAGAAAAACTTAATTTTTCTATAGAAAAACTTAATTTTTCTATAGAAAAACTTAATTTTTCTATAGAAAAACTTAATTTTTCTATAGAAAAACTTAATTTTTCTATAGAAAAACTTAATTTTTCTATAGAAAAACTTAATTTTTCTATAGAAAAACTTAATTTTTCTATAGAAAAACTTAATTTTTCTATAGAAAAACTTAATTTTTCTATAGAAAAACTTAATTTTTCTATAGAAAAACTTAATTTTTCTATAGAAAAACTTAATTTTTCTATAGAAAAACTTAATTTTTCTATAGAAAAACTTAATTTTTCTATAGAAAAACTTAATTTTTCTATAGAAAAACTTAATTTTTCTATAGAAAAACTTAATTTTTCTATAGAAAAACTTAATTTTTCTATAGAAAAACTTAATTTTTCTATAGAAAAACTTAATTTTTCTATAGAAAAACTTAATTTTTCTATAGAAAAACTTAATTTTTCTATAGAAAAACTTAATTTTTCTATAGAAAAACTTAATTTTTCTATAGAAAAACTTAATTTTTCTATAGAAAAACTTAATTTTTCTATAGAAAAACTTAATTTTTCTATAGAAAAACTTAATTTTTCTATAGAAAAACTTAATTTTTCTATAGAAAAACTTAATTTTTCTATAGAAAAACTTAATTTTTCTATAGAAAAACTTAATTTTTCTATAGAAAAACTTAATTTTTCTATAGAAAAACTTAATTTTTCTATAGAAAAACTTAATTTTTCTATAGAAAAACTTAATTTTTCTATAGAAAAACTTAATTTTTCTATAGAAAAACTTAATTTTTCTATAGAAAAACTTAATTTTTCTATAGAAAAACTTAATTTTTCTATAGAAAAACTTAATTTTTCTATAGAAAAACTTAATTTTTCTATAGAAAAACTTAATTTTTCTATAGAAAAACTTAATTTTTCTATAGAAAAACTTAATTTTTCTATAGAAAAACTTAATTTTTCTATAGAAAAACTTAATTTTTCTATAGAAAAACTTAATTTTTCTATAGAAAAACTTAATTTTTCTATAGAAAAACTTAATTTTTCTATAGAAAAACTTAATTTTTCTATAGAAAAACTTAATTTTTCTATAGAAAAACTTAATTTTTCTATAGAAAAACTTAATTTTTCTATAGAAAAACTTAATTTTTCTATAGAAAAACTTAATTTTTCTATAGAAAAACTTAATTTTTCTATAGAAAAACTTAATTTTTCTATAGAAAAACTTAATTTTTCTATAGAAAAACTTAATTTTTCTATAGAAAAACTTAATTTTTCTATAGAAAAACTTAATTTTTCTATAGAAAAACTTAATTTTTCTATAGAAAAACTTAATTTTTCTATAGAAAAACTTAATTTTTCTATAGAAAAACTTAATTTTTCTATAGAAAAACTTAATTTTTCTATAGAAAAACTTAATTTTTCTATAGAAAAACTTAATTTTTCTATAGAAAAACTTAATTTTTCTATAGAAAAACTTAATTTTTCTATAGAAAAACTTAATTTTTCTATAGAAAAACTTAATTTTTCTATAGAAAAACTTAATTTTTCTATAGAAAAACTTAATTTTTCTATAGAAAAACTTAATTTTTCTATAGAAAAACTTAATTTTTCTATAGAAAAACTTAATTTTTCTATAGAAAAACTTAATTTTTCTATAGAAAAACTTAATTTTTCTATAGAAAAACTTAATTTTTCTATAGAAAAACTTAATTTTTCTATAGAAAAACTTAATTTTTCTATAGAAAAACTTAATTTTTCTATAGAAAAACTTAATTTTTCTATAGAAAAACTTAATTTTTCTATAGAAAAACTTAATTTTTCTATAGAAAAACTTAATTTTTCTATAGAAAAACTTAATTTTTCTATAGAAAAACTTAATTTTTCTATAGAAAAACTTAATTTTTCTATAGAAAAACTTAATTTTTCTATAGAAAAACTTAATTTTTCTATAGAAAAACTTAATTTTTCTATAGAAAAACTTAATTTTTCTATAGAAAAACTTAATTTTTCTATAGAAAAACTTAATTTTTCTATAGAAAAACTTAATTTTTCTATAGAAAAACTTAATTTTTCTATAGAAAAACTTAATTTTTCTATAAAAAAACTTAATTTTTCTATAAAAAAACTTAATTTTTCTATAGAAAAACTTAATTTTTCTATAGAAAAACTTAATTTTTCTATAGAAAAACTTAATTTTTCTATAGAAAAACTTAATTTTTCTATAGAAAAACTTAATTTTTCTATAGAAAAACTTAATTTTTCTATAGAAAAACTTAATTTTTCTATAGAAAAACTTAATTTTTCTATAGAAAAACTTAATTTTTCTATAGAAAAACTTAATTTTTCTATAGAAAAACTTAATTTTTCTATAGAAAAACTTAATTTTTCTATAGAAAAACTTAATTTTTCTATAGAAAAACTTAATTTTTCTATAGAAAAACTTAATTTTTCTATAGAAAAACTTAATTTTTCTATAGAAAAACTTAATTTTTCTATAGAAAAACTTAATTTTTCTATAGAAAAACTTAATTTTTCTATAGAAAAACTTAATTTTTCTATAGAAAAACTTAATTTTTCTATAGAAAAACTTAATTTTTCTATAGAAAAACTTAATTTTTCTATAGAAAAACTTAATTTTTCTATAGAAAAACTTAATTTTTCTATAGAAAAACTTAATTTTTCTATAGAAAAACTTAATTTTTCTATAGAAAAACTTAATTTTTCTATAGAAAAACTTAATTTTTCTATAGAAAAACTTAATTTTTCTATAGAAAAACTTAATTTTTCTATAGAAAAACTTAATTTTTCTATAGAAAAACTTAATTTTTCTATAGAAAAACTTAATTTTTCTATAGAAAAACTTAATTTTTCTATAGAAAAACTTAATTTTTCTATAGAAAAACTTAATTTTTCTATAGAAAAACTTAATTTTTCTATAGAAAAACTTAATTTTTCTATAGAAAAACTTAATTTTTCTATAGAAAAACTTAATTTTTCTATAGAAAAACTTAATTTTTCTATAGAAAAACTTAATTTTTCTATAGAAAAACTTAATTTTTCTATAGAAAAACTTAATTTTTCTATAGAAAAACTTAATTTTTCTATAGAAAAACTTAATTTTTCTATAGAAAAACTTAATTTTTCTATAGAAAAACTTAATTTTTCTATAGAAAAACTTAATTTTTCTATAGAAAAACTTAATTTTTCTATAGAAAAACTTAATTTTTCTATAGAAAAACTTAATTTTTCTATAGAAAAACTTAATTTTTCTATAGAAAAACTTAATTTTTCTATAGAAAAACTTAATTTTTCTATAGAAAAACTTAATTTTTCTATAGAAAAACTTAATTTTTCTATAGAAAAACTTAATTTTTCTATAGAAAAACTTAATTTTTCTATAGAAAAACTTAATTTTTCTATAGAAAAACTTAATTTTTCTATAGAAAAACTTAATTTTTCTATAGAAAAACTTAATTTTTCTATAGAAAAACTTAATTTTTCTATAGAAAAACTTAATTTTTCTATAGAAAAACTTAATTTTTCTATAGAAAAACTTAATTTTTCTATAGAAAAACTTAATTTTTCTATAGAAAAACTTAATTTTTCTATAGAAAAACTTAATTTTTCTATAGAAAAACTTAATTTTTCTATAGAAAAACTTAATTTTTCTATAGAAAAACTTAATTTTTCTATAGAAAAACTTAATTTTTCTATAGAAAAACTTAATTTTTCTATAGAAAAACTTAATTTTTCTATAGAAAAACTTAATTTTTCTATAGAAAAACTTAATTTTTCTATAGAAAAACTTAATTTTTCTATAGAAAAACTTAATTTTTCTATAGAAAAACTTAATTTTTCTATAGAAAAACTTAATTTTTCTATAGAAAAACTTAATTTTTCTATAGAAAAACTTAATTTTTCTATAGAAAAACTTAATTTTTCTATAGAAAAACTTAATTTTTCTATAGAAAAACTTAATTTTTCTATAGAAAAACTTAATTTTTCTATAGAAAAACTTAATTTTTCTATAGAAAAACTTAATTTTTCTATAGAAAAACTTAATTTTTCTATAGAAAAACTTAATTTTTCTATAGAAAAACTTAATTTTTCTATAGAAAAACTTAATTTTTCTATAGAAAAACTTAATTTTTCTATAGAAAAACTTAATTTTTCTATAGAAAAACTTAATTTTTCTATAGAAAAACTTAATTTTTCTATAGAAAAACTTAATTTTTCTATAGAAAAACTTAATTTTTCTATAGAAAAACTTAATTTTTCTATAGAAAAACTTAATTTTTCTATAGAAAAACTTAATTTTTCTATAGAAAAACTTAATTTTTCTATAGAAAAACTTAATTTTTCTATAGAAAAACTTAATTTTTCTATAGAAAAACTTAATTTTTCTATAGAAAAACTTAATTTTTCTATAGAAAAACTTAATTTTTCTATAGAAAAACTTAATTTTTCTATAGAAAAACTTAATTTTTCTATAGAAAAACTTAATTTTTCTATAGAACAACTTAATTTTTCTATAGAAAAACTTAATTTTTCTATAGAAAAACTTAATTTTTCTATAGAAAAACTTAATTTTTCTATAGAAAAACTTAATTTTTCTATAGAAAAACTTAATTTTTCTATAGAAAAACTTAATTTTTCTATAGAAAAACTTAATTTTTCTATAGAAAAACTTAATTTTTCTATAGAAAAACTTAATTTTTCTATAGAAAAACTTAATTTTTCTATAGAAAAACTTAATTTTTCTATAGAAAAACTTAATTTTTCTATAGAAAAACTTAATTTTTCTATAGAAAAACTTAATTTTTCTATAGAAAAACTTAATTTTTCTATAGAAAAACTTAATTTTTCTATAGAAAAACTTAATTTTTCTATAGAAAAACTTAATTTTTCTATAGAAAAACTTAATTTTTCTATAGAAAAACTTAATTTTTCTATAGAAAAACTTAATTTTTCTATAGAAAAACTTAATTTTTCTATAGAAAAACTTAATTTTTCTATAGAAAAACTTAATTTTTCTATAGAAAAACTTAATTTTTCTATAGAAAAACTTAATTTTTCTATAGAAAAACTTAATTTTTCTATAGAAAAACTTAATTTTTCTATAGAAAAACTTAATTTTTCTATAGAAAAACTTAATTTTTCTATAGAAAAACTTAATTTTTCTATAGAAAAACTTAATTTTTCTATAGAAAAACTTAATTTTTCTATAGAAAAACTTAATTTTTCTATAGAAAAACTTAATTTTTCTATAGAAAAACTTAATTTTTCTATAGAAAAACTTAATTTTTCTATAGAAAAACTTAATTTTTCTATAGAAAAACTTAATTTTTCTATAGAAAAACTTAATTTTTCTATAGAAAAACTTAATTTTTCTATAGAAAAACTTAATTTTTCTATAGAAAAACTTAATTTTTCTATAGAAAAACTTAATTTTTCTATAGAAAAACTTAATTTTTCTATAGAAAAACTTAATTTTTCTATAGAAAAACTTAATTTTTCTATAGAAAAACTTAATTTTTCTATAGAAAAACTTAATTTTTCTATAGAAAAACTTAATTTTTCTATAGAAAAACTTAATTTTTCTATAGAAAAACTTAATTTTTCTATAGAAAAACTTAATTTTTCTATAGAAAAACTTAATTTTTCTATAGAAAAACTTAATTTTTCTATAGAAAAACTTAATTTTTCTATAGAAAAACTTAATTTTTCTATAGAAAAACTTAATTTTTCTATAGAAAAACTTAATTTTTCTATAGAAAAACTTAATTTTTCTATAGAAAAACTTAATTTTTCTATAGAAAAACTTAATTTTTCTATAGAAAAACTTAATTTTTCTATAGAAAAACTTAATTTTTCTATAGAAAAACTTAATTTTTCTATAGAAAAACTTAATTTTTCTATAGAAAAACTTAATTTTTCTATAGAAAAACTTAATTTTTCTATAGAAAAACTTAATTTTTCTATAGAAAAACTTAATTTTTCTATAGAAAAACTTAATTTTTCTATAGAAAAACTTAATTTTTCTATAGAAAAACTTAATTTTTCTATAGAAAAACTTAATTTTTCTATAGAAAAACTTAATTTTTCTATAGAAAAACTTAATTTTTCTATAGAAAAACTTAATTTTTCTATAGAAAAACTTAATTTTTCTATAGAAAAACTTAATTTTTCTATAGAAAAACTTAATTTTTCTATAGAAAAACTTAATTTTTCTATAGAAAAACTTAATTTTTCTATAGAAAAACTTAATTTTTCTATAGAAAAACTTAATTTTTCTATAGAAAAACTTAATTTTTCTATAGAAAAACTTAATTTTTCTATAGAAAAACTTAATTTTTCTATAGAAAAACTTAATTTTTCTATAGAAAAACTTAATTTTTCTATAGAAAAACTTAATTTTTCTATAGAAAAACTTAATTTTTCTATAGAAAAACTTAATTTTTCTATAGAAAAACTTAATTTTTCTATAGAAAAACTTAATTTTTCTATAGAAAAACTTAATTTTTCTATAGAAAAACTTAATTTTTCTATAGAAAAACTTAATTTTTCTATAGAAAAACTTAATTTTTCTATAGAAAAACTTAATTTTTCTATAGAAAAACTTAATTTTTCTATAGAAAAACTTAATTTTTCTATAGAAAAACTTAATTTTTCTATAGAAAAACTTAATTTTTCTATAGAAAAACTTAATTTTTCTATAGAAAAACTTAATTTTTCTATAGAAAAACTTAATTTTTCTATAGAAAAACTTAATTTTTCTATAGAAAAACTTAATTTTTCTATAGAAAAACTTAATTTTTCTATAGAAAAACTTAATTTTTCTATAGAAAAACTTAATTTTTCTATAGAAAAACTTAATTTTTCTATAGAAAAACTTAATTTTTCTATAGAAAAACTTAATTTTTCTATAGAAAAACTTAATTTTTCTATAGAAAAACTTAATTTTTCTATAGAAAAACTTAATTTTTCTATAGAAAAACTTAATTTTTCTATAGAAAAACTTAATTTTTCTATAGAAAAACTTAATTTTTCTATAGAAAAACTTAATTTTTCTATAGAAAAACTTAATTTTTCTATAGAAAAACTTAATTTTTCTATAGAAAAACTTAATTTTTCTATAGAAAAACTTAATTTTTCTATAGAAAAACTTAATTTTTCTATAGAAAAACTTAATTTTTCTATAGAAAAACTTAATTTTTCTATAGAAAAACTTAATTTTTCTATAGAAAAACTTAATTTTTCTATAGAAAAACTTAATTTTTCTATAGAAAAACTTAATTTTTCTATAGAAAAACTTAATTTTTCTATAGAAAAACTTAATTTTTCTATAGAAAAACTTAATTTTTCTATAGAAAAACTTAATTTTTCTATAGAAAAACTTAATTTTTCTATAGAAAAACTTAATTTTTCTATAGAAAAACTTAATTTTTCTATAGAAAAACTTAATTTTTCTATAGAAAAACTTAATTTTTCTATAGAAAAACTTAATTTTTCTATAGAAAAACTTAATTTTTCTATAGAAAAACTTAATTTTTCTATAGAAAAACTTAATTTTTCTATAGAAAAACTTAATTTTTCTATAGAAAAACTTAATTTTTCTATAGAAAAACTTAATTTTTCTATAGAAAAACTTAATTTTTCTATAGAAAAACTTAATTTTTCTATAGAAAAACTTAATTTTTCTATAGAAAAACTTAATTTTTCTATAGAAAAACTTAATTTTTCTATAGAAAAACTTAATTTTTCTATAGAAAAACTTAATTTTTCTATAGAAAAACTTAATTTTTCTATAGAAAAACTTAATTTTTCTATAGAAAAACTTAATTTTTCTATAGAAAAACTTAATTTTTCTATAGAAAAACTTAATTTTTCTATAGAAAAACTTAATTTTTCTATAGAAAAACTTAATTTTTCTATAGAAAAACTTAATTTTTCTATAGAAAAACTTAATTTTTCTATAGAAAAACTTAATTTTTCTATAGAAAAACTTAATTTTTCTATAGAAAAACTTAATTTTTCTATAGAAAAACTTAATTTTTCTATAGAAAAACTTAATTTTTCTATAGAAAAACTTAATTTTTCTATAGAAAAACTTAATTTTTCTATAGAAAAACTTAATTTTTCTATAGAAAAACTTAATTTTTCTATAGAAAAACTTAATTTTTCTATAGAAAAACTTAATTTTTCTATAGAAAAACTTAATTTTTCTATAGAAAAACTTAATTTTTCTATAGAAAAACTTAATTTTTCTATAGAAAAACTTAATTTTTCTATAGAAAAACTTAATTTTTCTATAGAAAAACTTAATTTTTCTATAGAAAAACTTAATTTTTCTATAGAAAAACTTAATTTTTCTATAGAAAAACTTAATTTTTCTATAGAAAAACTTAATTTTTCTATAGAAAAACTTAATTTTTCTATAGAAAAACTTAATTTTTCTATAGAAAAACTTAATTTTTCTATAGAAAAACTTAATTTTTCTATAGAAAAACTTAATTTTTCTATAGAAAAACTTAATTTTTCTATAGAAAAACTTAATTTTTCTATAGAAAAACTTAATTTTTCTATAGAAAAACTTAATTTTTCTATAGAAAAACTTAATTTTTCTATAGAAAAACTTAATTTTTCTATAGAAAAACTTAATTTTTCTATAGAAAAACTTAATTTTTCTATAGAAAAACTTAATTTTTCTATAGAAAAACTTAATTTTTCTATAGAAAAACTTAATTTTTCTATAGAAAAACTTAATTTTTCTATAGAAAAACTTAATTTTTCTATAGAAAAACTTAATTTTTCTATAGAAAAACTTAATTTTTCTATAGAAAAACTTAATTTTTCTATAGAAAAACTTAATTTTTCTATAGAAAAACTTAATTTTTCTATAGAAAAACTTAATTTTTCTATAGAAAAACTTAATTTTTCTATAGAAAAACTTAATTTTTCTATAGAAAAACTTAATTTTTCTATAGAAAAACTTAATTTTTCTATAGAAAAACTTAATTTTTCTATAGAAAAACTTAATTTTTCTATAGAAAAACTTAATTTTTCTATAGAAAAACTTAATTTTTCTATAGAAAAACTTAATTTTTCTATAGAAAAACTTAATTTTTCTATAGAAAAACTTAATTTTTCTATAGAAAAACTTAATTTTTCTATAGAAAAACTTAATTTTTCTATAGAAAAACTTAATTTTTCTATAGAAAAACTTAATTTTTCTATAGAAAAACTTAATTTTTCTATAGAAAAACTTAATTTTTCTATAGAAAAACTTAATTTTTCTATAGAAAAACTTAATTTTTCTATAGAAAAACTTAATTTTTCTATAGAAAAACTTAATTTTTCTATAGAAAAACTTAATTTTTCTATAGAAAAACTTAATTTTTCTATAGAAAAACTTAATTTTTCTATAGAAAAACTTAATTTTTCTATAGAAAAACTTAATTTTTCTATAGAAAAACTTAATTTTTCTATAGAAAAACTTAATTTTTCTATAGAAAAACTTAATTTTTCTATAGAAAAACTTAATTTTTCTATAGAAAAACTTAATTTTTCTATAGAAAAACTTAATTTTTCTATAGAAATAAACTTAATTTTTCTATAGAAAAACTTAATTTTTCTATAGAAAAACTTAATTTTTCTATAGAAAAACTTAATTTTTCTATAGAAAAAACTTAATTTTTCTATAGAAAAACTTAATTTTTCTATAGAAAAACTTAATTTTTCTATAGAAAAAACTTAATTTTTCTATAGAAAAACTTAATTTTTCTATAGAAAAACTTAATTTTTCTATAGAAAAACTTAATTTTTCTATAGAAAAACTTAATTTTTCTATAGAAAAACTTAATTTTTCTATAGAAAAACTTAATTTTTCTATAGAAAAACTTAATTTTTCTATAGAAAAACTTAATTTTTCTATAGAAAACTTAATTTTTCTATAGAAAAACTTAATTTTTCTATAGAAAAACTTAATTTTTCTATAGAAAAACTTAATTTTTCTATAGAAAAACTTAATTTTTCTATAGAAAAACTTAATTTTTCTATAGAAAAACTTAATTTTTCTATAGAAAAACTTAATTTTTCTATAGAAAAACTTAATTTTTCTATAGAAAAACTTAATTTTTCTATAGAAAAACTTAATTTTTCTATAGAAAAACTTAATTTTTCTATAGAAAAACTTAATTTTTCTATAGAAAAACTTAATTTTTCTATAGAAAAACTTAATTTTTCTATAGAAAAACTTAATTTTTCTATAGAAAACTAATTTTTCTATAGAAAAACTTAATTTTTCTATAGAAAAACTTAATTTTTCTATAGAAAAACTTAATTTTTCTATAGAAAAACTTAAATTTTTCTATAGAAAAACTTAATTTTTCTATAGAAAAACTTAATTTTTCTATAGAAAAACTTAATTTTTCTATAGAAAAACTTAATTTTTCTATAGAAAAACTTAATTTTTCTATAGAAAAACTTAATTTTTCTATAGAAAAACTAAATTTTTCTATAGAAAAACTTAATTTTTCTATAGAAAAACTTAATTTTTCTATAGAAAAACTTAATTTTTCTATAGAAAAACTTAATTTTTCTATAGAAAACTTAATTTTTCTATAGAAAAACTTAATTTTTTCTATAGAAAAACTTAATTTTTTCTATAGAAAAACTTAATTTTTCTATAGAAAAACTTAATTTTTCTATAGAAAAACTTAATTTTTCTATAGAAAAACTTAATTTTTCTATAGAAAAACTTAATTTTTCTATAGAAAAACTTAATTTTTCTATAGAAAACTTAATTTTTCTATAGAAAAACTTAATTTTTCTATAGAAAAACTTAATTTTTCTATAGAAAAACTTAATTTTTCTATAGAAAAACTTAATTTTTCTATAGAAAAAACTTAATTTTTCTATAGAAAAACTTAATTTTTCTATAGAAAAACTTAATTTTTTCTATAGAAAAACTTAATTTTTCTATAGAAAAACTTAATTTTTCTATAGAAAAACTTAATTTTTCTATAGAAAAACTTAATTTTTCTATAGAAAAACTTAATTTTTCTATAGAACAAACTTAATTTTTCTATAGAAAAACTTAATTTTTCTATAGAAAAACTTAATTTTTTCTATAGAAAAACTTAATTTTTTCTATAGAAAACTTAATTTTTCTATAGAAAAACTTAATTTTTCTATAGAAAACTTAATTTTTCTATAGAAAAACTTAATTTTTCTATAGAAAAAACTTAATTTTTCTATAGAAAAACTTAATTTTTCTATAGAAAAACTTAATTTTTCTATAGAAAAACTTAATTTTTCTATAGAAAAACTTAATTTTTTCTATAGAAAAACTTAATTTTTCTATAGAAAAACTTAATTTTTTCTATAGAAAAACTTAATTTTTCTATAGAAAACTTAATTTTTCTATAGAAAACTTAATTTTTCTATAGAAAAACTTAATTTTTCTATAGAAAATAATTTTCTAAGAAACTTAATTTTCTATAGAAAAACTTAAGTTTTTCTATAGAAAAACTTAAGTTTTTCTATAGAAAACTTAAGTTTTTCTATAGAAAAACTTAAGTTTTTTCTATAGAAAAACTTAAGTTTTTCTATAGAAAAATTAAGTTTTTCTATAGAAAACTTAAGTTTTTCTATAGAAAAACTTAAGTTTTTCTATAGAAAAATTAAGTTTTTCTATAGAACTTAATTTTTCTATAGAAAAACTTAATTTTTCTATAGAAAAACTTAATTTTTTCTATAGAAAAACTTAATTTTTCTATAGAAAAACTTAATTTTTCTATAGAAAAACTTAATTTTTCTATAGAAAAACTTAATTTTTCTATAGAAAAACTTAATTTTTCTATAGAAAAACTTAATTTTTCTATAGAAAAACTTAATTTTTCTATAGAAAAACTTAATTTTTCTATAGAAAAACTTAATTTTTCTATAGAAAAACTTAATTTTTCTATAGAAAAACTTAATTTTTCTATAGAAAAACTTAATTTTTCTATAGAAAAACTTAATTTTCTATAGAAAAACTTAATTTTCTATAGAAAAACTTAATTTTTCTATAGAAAAACTTAATTTTTCTATAGAAAAACTTAATTTTTCTATAGAAAAACTTAATTTTTCTATAGAAAAACTTAATTTTTCTATAGAAAAACTTAATTTTTCTATAGAAAAACTTAATTTTTCTATAGAAAAACTTAATTTTTCTATAGAAAAACTTAATTTTTCTATAGAAAAACTTAATTTTTCTATAGAAAAACTTAATTTTTCTATAGAAAAACTTAATTTTTCTATAGAAAAACTTAATTTTTCTATAGAAAAACTTAATTTTTCTATAGAAAAACTTAATTTTTCTATAGAAAACTTAATTTTTCTATAGAAAACTTAATTTCTATAGAAAACTTAATTTTCTATAGAAAAACTTAATTTTTCTATAGAAAAACTTAATTTTTCTATAGAAAAACTTAATTTTTCTATAGAAAAACTTAATTTTTCTATAGAAAAACTTAATTTTTCTATAGAAAAACTTAATTTTTCTATAGAAAAACTTAATTTTTCTATAGAAAAACTTAATTTTTCTATAGAAAAACTTAATTTTTCTATAGAAAAACTTAATTTTTCTATAGAAAAACTTAATTTTTCTATAGAAAAACTTAATTTTTCTATAGAAAAACTTAATTTTTCTATAGAAAAACTTAATTTTTCTATAGAAAAACTTAATTTTTCTATAGAAAAACTTAATTTTTCTATAGAAAAACTTAATTTTTCTATAGAAAAACTTAATTTTTCTATAGAAAAACTTAATTTTTCTATAGAAAAAACTTAATTTTTCTATAGAAAAACTTAATTTTTCTATAGAAAAACTTAATTTTTCTATAGAAAAACTTAATTTTTCTATAGAAAAACTTAATTTTTCTATAGAAAAACTTAATTTTTCTATAGAAAACTTAATTTTTCTATAGAAAACTTAATTTTTCTATAGAAAAACTTAATTTTTCTATAGAAAAACTTAATTTTTCTATAGAAAAACTTAATTTTTCTATAGAAAAACTTAATTTTCTATAGAAAAACTTAATTTTTCTATAGAAAAACTTAATTTTTTCTATAGAAAAACTTAATTTTTCTATAGAAAAACTTAATTTTTCTATAGAAAAACTTATTTTTCTATAGAAAACTTAATTTTTCTATAGAAAAACTTAATTTTTCTATAGAAAAACTTAATTTTTCTATAGAAAAACTTAATTTTTCTATAGAAAAACTTAATTTTTCTATAGAAAAACTTAATTTTTCTATAGAAAAACTTAATTTTTCTATAGAAAAACTTAATTTTTCTATAGAAAAACTTAATTTTTCTATAGAAAAACTTAATTTTTCTATAGAAAAACTTAATTTTTCTATAGAAAAACTTAATTTTTCTATAGAAAAAACTTAATTTTTCTATAGAAAAACTTAATTTTTCTATAGAAAAACTTAATTTTTCTATAGAAAAACTTAATTTTTCTATAGAAAAACTTAATTTTTCTATAGAAAACTTAATTTTTCTATAGAAAAACTTAATTTTTCTATAGAAAAACTTAATTTTTCTATAGAAAAACTTAATTTTTTCTATAGAAAAACTTAATTTTTCTATAGAAAAACTTAATTTTTCTATAGAAAAACTTATTTTTCTATAGAAAAACTTAATTTTTCTATAGAAAAACTTAATTTTCTATAGAAAAACTTAATTTTTCTATAGAAAAACTTAATTTTTCTATAGAAAAACTTAATTTTTCTATAGAAAAACTTAATTTTTCTATAGAAAAAACTTAATTTTTCTATAGAAAAACTTAATTTTTCTATAGAAAAACTTAATTTTTCTATAGAAAAACTTAATTTTTCTATAGAAAAACTTAATTTTTCTATAGAAAAACTTAATTTTTCTATAGAAAAACTTAATTTTTCTATAGAAAACTTAATTTTTCTATAGAAAAACTTAATTTTTCTATAGAAAAACTTAATTTTTCTATAGAAAAACTTAATTTTTCTATAGAAAAACTTAATTTTTCTATAGAAAAACTTAATTTTTTCTATAGAAAAACTTAATTTTTCTATAGAAAACTTAATTTTTCTATAGAAAAACTTAATTTTTCTATAGAAAAACTTAATTTTTCTATAGAAAAACTTAATTTTTCTATAGAAAACTTAATTTTTCTATAGAAAAACTTAATTTTTCTATAGAAAAACTTAATTTTTCTATAGAAAAACTTAATTTTTCTATAGAAAAACTTAATTTTTCTATAGAAAAACTTAATTTTTCTATAGAAAAACTTAATTTTCTATAGAAAAACTTAATTTTTCTATAGAAAAACTTAATTTTTCTATAGAAAAACTTAATTTTTCTATAGAAAAACTTAATTTTTCTATAGAAAAACTTAATTTTTCTATAGAAAAACTTAATTTTCTATAGAAAAACTTATTTTTCTATAGAAAAACTTAATTTTTCTATAGAAAAACTTAATTTTTCTATAGAAAAACTTAATTTTTCTATAGAAAAACTTAATTTTTCTATAGAAAAACTTAATTTTCTATAGAAAACTTAATTTTTCTATAGAAAAACTTAATTTTTCTATAGAAAAACTTAATTTTTCTATAGAAAAACTTAATTTTTCTATAGAAAAACTTAATTTTTCTATAGAAAAACTTAATTTTTCTATAGAAAAACTTAATTTTTCTATAGAAAAACTTAATTTTCTATAGAAACTTAATTTTCTATAGAAAAACTTAATTTTTCTATAGAAAAACTTAATTTTTCTATAGAAAAACTTAATTTTTCTATAGAAAAACTTAATTTTTCTATAGAAAAACTTAATTTTTCTATAGAAAAACTTAATTTTTCTATAGAAAAACTTAATTTTCTATAGAAAAACTTAATTTTCTATAGAAAACTTAATTTTCTATAGAAAAACTTAATTTTTCTATAGAAAAACTTAATTTTTCTATAGAAAAACTTAATTTTTCTATAGAAAAACTTAATTTTTCTATAGAAAAACTTAATTTTTCTATAGAAAAACTTAATTTTCTATAGAAAACTTAATTTTTCTATAGAAAAACTTAATTTTTCTATAGAAAAACTTAATTTTTCTATAGAAAAACTTAATTTTTCTATAGAAAAACTTAATTTTTCTATAGAAAAAACTTAATTTTTCTATAGAAAAACTTAATTTTTCTATAGAAAAACTTAATTTTTCTATAGAAAAACTTAATTTTTCTATAGAAAAACTTAATTTTTCTATAGAAAAACTTAATTTTTCTATAGAAAAACTTAATTTTTCTATAGAAAACTTAATTTTTCTATAGAAAAACTTAATTTTTCTATAGAAAAACTTATTTTTCTATAGAAAAACTTAATTTTTCTATAGAAAAACTTAATTTTTCTATAGAAAAACTTAATTTTTCTATAGAAAAACTTAATTTTTCTATAGAAAAACTTAATTTTTCTATAGAAAAACTTAATTTTTCTATAGAAAAACTTAATTTTTCTATAGAAAAACTTAATTTTTCTATAGAAAAACTTATTTTTCTATAGAAAAACTTAATTTTTCTATAGAAAAACTTAATTTTTCTATAGAAAAACTTAATTTTTCTATAGAAAAACTTAATTTTTCTATAGAAAACTTAATTTTTCTATAGAAAAACTTAATTTTTCTATAGAAAAACTTAATTTTTCTATAGAAAAACTTAATTTTTCTATAGAAAAACTTAATTTTTCTATA
>CAKOFX010000084.1:0-21932 GCA_933228675.1 Stomorhina lunata
CACAAATTTTTCTATGCAAAATTTTTTTATCAAAAAATTTTTCTATAAAATATTTTTCTGTTGAAAATTTTTCTATAGAAAAATTTTCGATAAAAAAATTTTTCTATAGAAAAATTTTTCTGTTGAAAATTTTTCTATAGAAAAATTTTTTTATCGAAAATTTTCCTATAGAAAAATTTTTTTATCGAAAAATTTTCTATAGAAAAATTCTTTTATCGAAAATTTTTCTATAGAAAAATTTTTTTATCGAAAATTTTTCTATAGAAAAATTTTTTTATCGAAAATTTTTCTATAGAAAAATTTTTTTATCGAAAATTTTTCTATAGAAAAATTTTTTTATCGAAAATTTTTCTATAGAAAAATTTTTTTATCGAAAATTTTTCTATAGAAAAATTTTTTTATCGAAAATTTTTCTATAGAAAAATTTTTTTATCGAAAATTTTTCTATAGAAAAATTTTTTTATCGAAAATTTTTCTATAGAAAAATTTTTTTATCGAAAATTTTTCTATAGAAAAATTTTTTTATCGAAAATTTTTCTATAGAAAAATTTTTATTAGAAAATTTTTCGATAGAAAAATATTTTTATCGAAAATTTTTCTATAGAAAAATTTTTTTATCGAAAATTTTTCTATAGAAAAATTTTTTTATCGAAAATTAAAATTATAGAAACATTTTTTTTACCGAAAATTTTTCTATAGAAAAATTTTTTTATCGAAAATTTTTCTATAGAAAAATTTTTTTATCGAAAATTTTTCTATAGAAAAATTTTTTTATCGAAAATTTTTCTATAGAAAAATTTTTTTATCGAAAATTTTTCTATAGAAAAATTTTTTTATCGAAAATTTTTCTATAGAAAAATTTTTTTATCGAAAATTTTTCTATAGAAAAATTTTTTTATCGAAAATTTTTCTATAGAAAAATTTTTTATCGAAAATTTTTCTATAGAAAAATTTTTTATCGAAAATTTTTCTATAGAAACATTTTTTTATCGAAAATTTTTCTATAGAAAAATTTTTTTATCGAAAATTTTTCTACAGACAAATTTTTTTATCGAACATTTTTCTATAAATTTTTTTATCGAAAATTTTTCTGTAGAAAAATTTTTTTATCGAAAATTTTTCTATAGAAAAATTTTTTTATCGAAAATTTTTCTATAGAAAAATTTTTTTATCGAAATTTTTTCTATAGAAAAATTTTTTTTTATCGAAAATTTTCCTGTAGAAAAATTTTTTTATCGAAAATTTTTCTATAGAAAAATTCTTTTATCGAAAATTTTTCTATAGAAAAATTTTTTTATCGAAAATTTTTCTATAGAAAAATTTTTTTATCGAAAATTTTTCTATAGAAAAATTTTTTTATCGAAAATTTTTCTATAGAAAAATTTTTTTATCGAAAATTTTTCTATAGAAAAATTTTTTTATCGAAAATTTTTCTATAGAAAAATTTTTTTATCGAAAATTTTTCTATAGAAAAATTTTTTTATCGAAAATTTTTCTATAGAAAAATTTTTTTATCGAAAATTTTTCTATAGAAAAATTTTTTTATCGAAAATTTTTCTATAGAAAAATTTTTTTATCGAAAATTTTTCTATAGAAAAATTTTTTTATCGAAAATTTTTCTATAGAAAAATTTTTTTATCGAAAATTTTCGATAAAAAAATTTTTCTATAGAAAAATTTTTTTATCGAAAACTTTTCTATAGAAAAATTTTTTATTCGAAAATTTTTCTATAGAAAAATTTTTTTATCGAAAATTTTTCTATAGAAAAATTTTTTTATCGAAAATTTTTCTATAGAAAAATTTTTTTATCGAAAATTTTTCTATAGAAAAATTTTTATTAGAAAATTTTTCGATAGAAAAATTTTTTTATCGAAAATTTTTCTATAGAAAAATTTTTATTAGAAAATTTTTCTATAGAAAAATTTTTATTAGAAAATTTTTCGACAGAAAAATATTTTTATTGAAATTTCAAACACAAAATTATAAGCTATTATTTCAATTAATCCTTTGGATTACTTTGTGGTAGTAGAATTTAACCAAATTTTGAGCACATATAGAATCTGTTATGTAAAATCTTATTATGCATTTAAATTCGTGTTATGCAATAAAAAAATGGTGTACATGCGTATACACTATTTTTTTTATTAAAAGACGATATAGAATGATAAAATACTATGACATAGATTTAGACTAAGTTAGCTAAGAACATTTGAGTTCCAACTGCATATTTTTAAGTTCTTATTGCATAACTAATGTCTATTTAAGAAAAATATTATATAAGTCAAGGTATGAACAAATTCATATAGGAATATACATATCTTTTTTGTTTTCTATTATTTAAATATGTGAAAAATGCATATGAGATATATACAATATCAAATAATATATGTATGTAATAGATTCTGCAAATGTAGCTAAATCCCAACTCTTATGGAAATCATTGAGGCAGAAATGGTTAAACAAATAGAAATAACAAGTCGTGTATTAAGGCAAATAAAACTACGAGTATAATAAATAACAACCTTTAATATGCATTTAAATTAATCGATATTTAAATTTTAATTATTTTAAAATTTTGTGCAAATATTTATGAACATCAGAAAATCGAAAATTAAAAATTAAATAAACCAAATAAAAAATATAGAATTTTGGAATTTGGATGATAATAAATAAATGATGACATATGTATTTCAATGCATTACCAACTAAATATGAATTCCGTTTTTTAAATATTTATTAAAATATAATCTAAAGAACTTTTAATAGAATATTAAGTTGCCCATTATAACATTTTATTAATTCTTTTGAAGATCTCATAGTTATGATTTTTTATTTTAGAACAAGTTCTACTTGATATTAATTGAAAAAAGCTTACTTTGTCTTTCAAAGATTTATTAACTCCCAAAGGACTCGAACATAACATCCTTGACAAGGAGGCATCAAAAGTAACGAAGTGTTAAATTCATTTTTTTGTCATTATACACATGATTTTTATAGTAACTATGGCTCTGATGAATTGCTGGCATTTTACCAGAAGTTTAATACTGAACAAGTTGAGTGCTCCTACATCCTTAAAAGGATAAGTAGACTTTTAATCTACTTATCCATGAAAGAAAAAATCCTTATTATCAGAATTTTTATAAGAAGTTATTTTAAGCACTTACAAATGAAATTGGGTAGGAACTATTTAATGATAAAATAAATAGACTAAGACTTAAAGTAAGACACAGGCAATGACATAGACTAAGACAAAGTCTAAGACATAGACTAACCAATAGACTATGACACAGACTAAGACAA
Source organism: Stomorhina lunata (assembly GCA_933228675.1). Taxonomy (NCBI): domain Eukaryota; kingdom Metazoa; phylum Arthropoda; class Insecta; order Diptera; family Rhiniidae; genus Stomorhina; species Stomorhina lunata. The sequence continues at coordinate 3,301 of CAKOFX010000084.1, forward strand.
AGACTCAGACATATACTCAGACATAGACTAAGACAAAGACTAAGACATAGACTAAGACATAGACTAAGACATAGACTAAGACATAGACTAAGACATAGACTAAGACATAGACTAAGACATAGACTAAGACACAGACTAAGACAAAGACTCAGACATATACTCAGACATAGACTAAGACAAAGACTAAGACATAGACTAAGACATAGACTAAGACATAGACTAAGACATAGACTAAGACATAGACTAAGACAAAGACTAAGACATAGACTAAGACATAGACTAAGACATAGACCAAGACATAGACTAAGACATAGACCAAGATATAGACTAAGACATAGACTAAGACATATACCAAGACATAGACTAAGACATAGACTAAGACATAGACTAAGACATAGACTAAGACATAGACTAAGACATAGACTAAGACACAGACTAAGACAAAGACTCAGACATATACTCAGACATAGACTAAGACAAAGACTAAGACATAGACTAAGACATAGACTAAGACATAGACTAAGACATAGACTAAGACATAGACTAAGACATAGACTAAGACACAGACTAAGACAAAGACTCAGACATATACTCAGACATAGACTAAGACAAAGACTAAGACATAGACTAAGACATAGACTAAGACATAGACTAAGACATAGACTAAGACATAGACTAAGACAAAGACTAAGACATAGACTAAGACATAGACTAAGACATAGACCAAGACATAGACTAAGACATAGACCAAGATATAGACTAAGACATAGACTAAGACATATACCAAGACATAGACTAAGACATAGACTAAGACATAGACTAAGACATAGACTAAGACATAGACTAAGACATAGACTTAGACATAGACTAAGACATAGACTAAGACATAGACTAAGACATAGACTAAGACATAGACTTAGACATAGACTAAGACATAGACTAAGACATAGACTAAGACATAGACTTAGACATAGACTAAGACATAGACTAAGACATAGACTAAGACATAGACTAAGACATAGACCAAGACATAGACTAAGACATAGACTAAGACATAGACTAAGACATAGACTAAGACATAGACTAAGACATAGACTAAGACATAGACTAAGACATAGACTAAGACATAGACTAAGACATAGACTAAGACATAGACTAAGACATAGACTAAGACATAGACTAAGACTAAGACATAGACTAAGACATAGACTAAGACATAGACTAAGACATAGACTAAGACATAGACTAAGACATAAACTAAGACATAGACTAAGACATAGACTAAGACATAGACTAAGACTTAGACTAAGACATAGACTAAGACATAGACTAAGACTAAGACATAGACTAAGACATAGACTAAGACATAGACTAAGACATAGACTAAGACATAGACTAAGACATAAACTAAGACATAGACTAAGACATAGACTAAGACATAGACTAAGACTTAGACTAAGACATAGACGAAGACATAGACTAAGACATAGACTAAGACATAGACTAAGACGTAGACTAAGACATAGACTAAGACATAGACTAAGACATAGACTAAGACATAGACTAAGACATAGACTAAGACATAGACTAAGACGTAGACTAAGACATAGACTAAGACATAGACTAAGACATAGACTAAGACATAGACTAAGACATAGATTAAGACATAGACTAAGACATAGACTAAGACATAGACTAAGACATAGACTAAGACATAGACTAAGACATAGACTAAGACATTGACTAAGACATAGACTAAGACATAGACTAAGACGTAGACTAAGACATAGACTAAGACATAGACTAAGACATAGACTAAGACATAGACGACATAGACTAAGACATAGACTAAGACATAGACTAAGACATAGACTAAGACATAGACTAAGACATAGACTAAGACATAGACTAAGACATAGACTAAGACATAGACTAAGACATAGACTAAGACATAGACTAAGGACATAGACTAAGACATAGACTAAGACATAGACTAAGACATAGACTAAGACATAGACTAAGACATAGACTAAGACATAGACTAAGACATAGACTAAGACATAGACTAAGACATAGACGAAGACATAGACTAAGACATAGACCAAGACATAGACCAAGACATAGACTAAGACATAGACAAGACATAGGACTAAGACATAGACTAAGACATAGACTAAGACATAGACTAAGACATAGACTAAGACATAGACTAAGACATAGACTAAGACATAGACTAAGACATAGACTAAGACATAGACTAAGACATAGACTAAGACATAGACTAAGACATAGACTAAGACATAGACTAAGACATAGACTAGACATAGACTAAGACATAGACTAAGACATAGACTAAGACATAGACTAAGACATAGACTAGAAGCAAGACATAGACTAAGACATAGACTAGACATAGACTAGACATAGACTAAGACATAGACTAAGACATAGACTAAGACATAGACTAAGACATAGACTAAGACATAGACTAAGACATAGACTAAGACATAGACTAAGACATAGACTAAGACATAGACTAAGACATAGACTAAGACATAGACTAAGACATAGACTAAGACATAGACTAAGACATAGACTAAGACATAGACTAAGACATAGACTAAGACATAGACTAAGACATAGACTAAGACATAGACTAAGACATAGACTAAGACATAGACTAAGACATAGACTAAGACATAGACTAAGACATAGACTAAGACATAGACTAAGACATAGACTAAGACATAGACTAAGACATAGACTAAGACATAGACTAAGACATAGACTAAGACATAGACTAAGACATAGACTAAGACATAGACTAAGACATAGACTAAGACATAGACTAAGACATAGACTAAGACATAGACTAAGACATAGACTAAGACATAGACTAAGACATAGACTAAGACATAGACTAAGACATAGACTAAGACATAGACTAAGACATAGACTAAGACATAGACTAAGACATAGACTAAGACATAGACTAAGACATAGACTAAGACGTAGACTAAGACATAGACTAAGACATAGACTAAGACATAGACTAAGACATAGACTAAGACATAGACTAAGACATAGACTAAGACATAGACTAAGACATAGACTAAGACATAGACTAAGACATAGACTAAGACATAGACTAAGACATAGACTAAGACATAGACTAAGACATAGACTAAGACATAGAATAAGACATAGACTAAGACATAGAATAAGACATAGACTAAGACATAGACTAAGACATAGACTAAGACATAGACTAAGACATAGACTAAGACATAGACTAAGACATAGACTAAGACATAGACTAAGACATAGACTAAGACATAGACTAAGACATAGACTAAGACATAGACTAAGACATAGACTAAGACATAGACTAAGACATAGACTAAGACATAGACTAAGACATAGACTAAGACATAGACTAAGACATAGACTAAGACATAGACTAAGACATAGACTAAGACATAGACTAAGACATAGACTAAGACATAGACTAAGACATAGACTAAGACATAGACCAAGACATAGACTAAGACATAGACTAAGACATAGACGAAGACATAGACTAAGACATAGACTAAGACATAGACTAAGACATAGACTAAGACATAGACTAAGACATAGACTAAGACATAGACTAAGACATAGACTAAGACATAGACTAAGACATAGACTAAGACATAGACTAAGACATAGACTAAGACATAGACTAAGACATAGACTAAGACATAGACTAAGACATAGACTAAGACATAGACTAAGACATAGACTAAGACATAGACTAAGACTAAGACATAGACTAAGACATAGACTAAGACATAGACTAAGACATAGACTAAGACATAGACTAAGACATAACCTAAGACATAGACTAAGACATAGACTAAGACATAGACTAAGACATAGACTAAGACATAGACTAAGACATAGACTAAGACATACACTAAGACATACACTAAGACATAGACTAAGACATAGACTAAGACATAGACTAAGACATAGACTAAGACATAGACTAAGACATAGACTAAGACATAGACTAAGACATAGACTAAGACATAGACTAAGACATAGACTAAGACATAGACTAAGACATAGACTAAGACATAGACTAAGACATAGACTAAGACTAAGACATAGACTAAGACATAGACTAAGACATAGACTAAGACATAGACTAAGACATAGACTAAGACATAACCTAAGACATAGACTAAGACATAGACTAAGACATAGACTAAGACATAGACTAAGACATAGACTAAGACATAGACTAAGACATAGACTAAGACATACACTAAGACATACACTAAGACATACACTAAGACATACACTAAGACATAGACTAAGACATAGACTAAGACATAGACTAAGACATAGACTAAGACATAGACTAAGACATAGACTAAGACATAGACTAAGACATAGACTAAGACATAGACTAAGACATAGACTAAGACATAGACTAAGACATAGACTAAGACGTAGACTAAGACGTTAATATAGACATAGACTAAGACATAGACTAAGACGTTAATATAGACATAGAAATATATTGTTAAAAATCCAGATAAACGTGAAAATTGCGATTTCCTATGATTACTAAAATTTGGCAATAAAACCTTTTTGTGAAAAATTAAAGTAGCGTTGGCCACCTACAACTACCGAATACTTCTGGTCATTTATAAATCCATAAATATTACCGACTCGAAATACGTGTTTACTTGACTTATTATCAACTTTAGTAATTTTAACTTATAAATTCTTTTTGTTCGAAAGTTAGTGCGAGGATTTATTTGTGTTATAAGCCAGTCACATACCTATTGTCTGTCTTACCTCCTATCCGACCGTCTGCTACATTAAATATTTCCCATCATCTTGGCTTTCTCAGTTTTCTTGAGTATTCGATGAGTGTTCATCTAGTAGCTATTTTATTTTTTCAATGCATTCAAAATGAAACCACTTGAAGGGAAACTAAAATGTAGCAATTTTTTTATATTTTTTTTAGCTGTAGTTTCGATGCAGTTCAAAATAAAAAAATAGGAACAATAATAAAGAAAGCGCCTATAAACGTAAATGAATAGAAACTATTAAACTAGTGCAGTAGATTAAATATTCAAGTTGCAAGATGGGGAAAAAAGCTACAACTTTTCCCATTTTAACTGAAAATTTTAAGCGGAAATCGATAAAAGAAAAATTTTACTAGAGGTTTAAATTGAATTGTGCCTTTTTGTTTATTTGCACTTATTTTCCCAAGAAAAATTTACACTTTTTGCCAAGTTTTATGAAAAATAAATAAGTAAGTTAAATTGAATCTAATGAACACTAAGCACGTGTCGATAGTCATCAATTTATCTTAAAGACTACCAATGAAATTAGATAAAATTTTTTAAAATTTAAATCAATTCTTTAAAGATTCCCTATAATCATTAGATAAAATATAAAAAAACGAATGATTTTTAATATATATTTAGTCCTTTAATTCTCGATGAAACATGTATGTTTAATAATGTCATTTTAATTTTAATTTCGTTTTTAATAAACTACAAATATCTTTGAAGATTTTCCCCTGCGATTTTCATTTGTTTAAAATCTCCTCAAAATATTTTAATATAAAATGTTGCAAAGTTGTTGAAATTGAGAAAATTTCATCTATTTTTGTAACCACATTTGATACGTATGCATGTGTATACATTTTTTTCGTTATCCTATTTCATAATCAAAATAAATTTTGCTAATGTGTAAAGCCAGCAACTCTCGCCTCGAGCCTACATATCATCAGCCTATCATTTCACTCACGCCAGCCGAACAATTTTATTGCATAGCATGAATCCCTTGAGCATACAAAAATTCTGAAATGTATACCTCGAACACAAAAAATAATTATAATTTTTCAATGTCAATAAATATGAACATGAACACAACGTGAACCCAAGAACTGAAGTTTACATCTCAAAAATTGAAGAAAGTCCCAGAAAATATTATCAAAAACCTATCTCTAAATCTCTGTATAAGTCTTTGTCCTAATCTATGTCTTAGTCTATGTCTTAGTCTATGTCTTAGTCTATGTCTATGTCTATGTCTTAGTCTATGTCTTAGTCTATGTCTATGTCTTAGTCTATGTCTATGTCTTAGTCTATGTCTTAGTCTATGTCTTAATCTATGTCTTAGTCTATGTCTTAGTCTATGTGTTAGTCTATGTGTTAGTCTATGTCTTAGTCTATGTCTTAGTCTATGTCTTAGTCTATGTCTTAGTCTATGTCTTAGTCTTTGTTTTAGTCTATGTCTTAGTCTATGTCTTAGTCTATGTCTTAGTCTATGTCTTAGTCTATGTCTTAGTCTATGTCTTAGTCTATGTCTTAGTCTATGTCTTAGTCTATGTCTTAGTCTATGTCTTAGTCTATGTCTTAGTCTATGTCTTAGTCTATGTCTTAGTCTATGTCTTAGTCTATGTCTTAGTCTATGTCTTAGTCTATGTCTTAGTCTATGTCTTAGTCTATGTCTTAGTCTATGTCTTAGTCTATGTCTTAGTCTATGTCTTAGTCTATGTCTTAGTCTATGTCTTAGTCTATGTCTTAGTCTATGTCTTAGTCTATGTCTTAGTCTATGTCTTAGTCTATGTCTTAGTCTATGTCTTAGTCTATGTCTTAGTCTATGTCTTAGTCTATGTCTTAGTCTATGTCTTAGTCTATGTCTTAGTCTATGTCTTAGTCTATGTCTTAGTCTATGTCTTAGTCTATGTCTTAGTCTATGTCTTAGTCTATGTCTTAGTCTATGTCTTAGTCTATGTCTTAGTCTATGTCTTAGTCTATGTCTTAGTCTATGTCTTAGTCTATGTCTTAGTCTATGTCTTAGTCTATGTCTTAGTCTATGTCTTAGTCTATGTCTTAGTCTATGTCTTAGTCTATGTCTTAGTCTATGTCTTAGTCTATGTCTTAGTCTATGTCTTAGTCTATGTCTTAGTCTATGTCTTAGTCTATGTCTTAGTCTATGTCTTAGTCTATGTCTTAGTCTATGTCTTAGTCTCATGTCTTAGTCTATGTCTTAGTCTATGTCTTAGTCTATGTCTTAGTCTATGTCTTAGTCTATGTCTTAGTCTATGTCTTAGTCTATGTCTTAGTCTATGTCTTAGTCTATGTCTTAGTCTATGTCTTAGTCTATGTCTTAGTCTATGTCTTAGTCTATGTCTTAGTCTATGTCTTAGTCTATGTCTTAGTCTATGTCTTAGTCTATGTCTTAGTCTATGTCTTAGTCTATGTCTTAGTCTATGTCTTAGTCTATGTCTTAGTCTATGTCTTAGTCTATGTCTTAGTCTATGTCTTAGTCTATGTCTTAGTCTATGTCTTAGTCTATGTCTTAGTCTATGTCTTAGTCTATGTCTTAGTCTATGTCTTAGTCTATGTCTTAGTCTATGTCTTAGTCTATGTCTTAGTCTATGTCTTAGTCTATGTCTTAGTCTATGTCTTAGTCTATGTCTTAGTCTATGTCTTAGTCTATGTCTTAGTCTATGTCTTAGTCTATGTCTTAGTCTATGTCTTAGTCTATATCTTAGTCTATGTCTTAGTCTATGTCTTAGTCTATGTCTTAGTCTATGTCATAGTCTATGTCTTAGTCTATGTCTTAGTCTATGTCTTAGTCTATGTCTTAGTCTATGTCTTAGTCTATGTCTTAGTCTATGTCTTAGTCTATGTCTTAGTCTATGTCTTAGTCTATGTCTTAGTCTATGTCTTAGTCTATGTCTTAGTCTATGTCTTAGTCTATGTCTTAGTCTATGTCGTAGTCTATGTCTTAGTCTATGTCTTAGTCTATGTCTTAGTCTATGTCTTAGTCTATGTCTTAGTCTATGTCTTAGTCTATGTCTTAGTCTATGTCTTAGTCTATGTCTTAGTCTATGTCTTAGTCTATGTCTTAGTCTATGTCTTAGTCTATGTCTTAGTCTATGTCTTAGTCTATGTCTTAGTCTATGTCTTAGTCTATGTCTTAGTCTATATCTTAGTCTATGTCTTAGTCTATGTCTTAGTCTATGTCTTAGTCTATGTCATAGTCTATGTCTTAGTCTATGTCTTAGTCTATGTCTTAGTCTATGCCTTAGTCTATGTCTTAGTCTATGTCTTAGTCTATGTCTTAGTCTATGTCTTAGTCTATGTCTTAGTCTATGTCTTAGTCTATATCTTAGTCTATGTCTTAGTCTATGACTTAGTCTATGTCTTAGTCTATGACTTAGTCTATGTCTTAGTCAATGTCATAGTCAATGTCTTAGTCTATGTCTTAGTCTATGTCTTATTCTATGTCTTAGTCTATGTCTTAGTCTATGTCTTAGTCTATGTCTTAGTCTATGTCTTAGTCTATGTCTTAGTCTATGTCTTAGTCTATGTCTTAGTCTATGTCTTAGTCTATGTCATAGTCTATGTCTTAGTCTATGTCTTAGTCTATATCTTAGTCTATGTCTTAGTCTATGTTTTAGTCTATGTCTTAGTCTATGTCTTAGTCTATGTTTTAGTCTATGTCTTAGTCTATGTTTTAGTCTTTGTCTTAGTCTATGTCTTAGTCTATGCCTTAGTCTTTGTCTTAGTCTATGTCTTAGTCTATGTCTTAGTCTTCGTTTTAGTCTATATTTTAGTCTATGTCTTAGTCTTAGTCTATGTCTTAGCCTTTGTCTTAGTCTATTTCTTTGTCTATGTCTTTGTCTATGTCTTAGTCTTATTCTATATCTTAGTCTATAACTTATTCTATATCTTATATGTCTTATGTTGTACTATATGTTTTGATCTAAAGGGCCTTTATTTTAATCCTTCTTCTTTAAAAATATTTGCTTTATATTTGCCAATGACGAATGATTTTTCTGTTATAATTTTTATGGCAAAAAGTAATGGAAAGCCAACAAAATAAATGATGGTTAACTAAAGAAATAGACATTACTCTGCAATCGTTTATCATCATTGAATCTAGATCTTTGTAAGAAGTTAAAGACGAGAAAAATTACTACAAATTTTTGGAACAAATACACTGAGAAGAAATCAGATAAAAAGTATATATCAAGGATTAGCAGCAGAAAAATATAACAAATGGGCAGATAAGGGTCGCCAAATTATAGTTACTTTTAAACTTTGAGTCAAACTGTAGGATTTTAAATTTTTATTTTTAAATTCTTTCTAAGTGTAATCAATTAATTTAATGTAGTGATGACAAAAGGTCAAATTGCAAAGTAGGTTATCTGAACATTTGTAGGAATTTTCCTTTTGAAATTAGATTTTTGATTTTAAATTTGTTAAGCTTATAATTTAAAAATAACTTTACTTAAGAATAAATTTGCTTTGTCACTTGCAAAAATATTAGTAAAGTGATACAAAATGAATTCAATTTACTTGCATTTAACCAGGAATTTCCACACTTTTGTGAACAGAAATTCTACGAATTTTCACTGAAATATTTACTAGGAATTTTCTACTTTGTTTTTGTTGCAAATTGTTCAAGTTTCTTTCTTTTCATTCTAAGAAACGCAAAACATATATTTTTCTTGAATGCGGTGAAGGTGTTATTTTGAATTTTTAGTAAATATTTTCCAATCATTCAATGTAATTGTCATCCGTTTGTCACGCAAGTGTTGGCTTCCTGTTGTTGGCTTTGTTTACATATTTAGCATAAGGTACAAATTAAAAGATAATCTGATAAAACCGTTCAAACCAAATTTAAATCGATATTTGGTGTTCTCTGAGCTACTGGTGTTAACATATGTGACGTATACTTGATATTAATAAATCTTTAAATTAATATCAAGTATACGCACTACCATTTTGTTCACTCACCATAAATAAAATTTTTAATTAAAATTTTACTTTGCAGTTGTTTATTCTAAAACAGTTATATTAATTTATCTTCAAACTTAATCCCCTTACAAATTTAAACCCCCTGTCCCTCCTATCAACCGAAATTTTTTAAGATATTTAATTGTATGCCAACATTTAAAAAAAAAATTAATTTTCTTTTCTAACAACAACAAAAAAATGAAAAGTATTTACTTTACACAACATTAGCATTGTGGTCGCAGCTGTTTAAATGTATTTTAATTTGTAATTGTTATTTTTGGTAATGTTTTCCATTTCATCCTTTGCCTCCTCGTGCCATTATATTTTCGTATTTATATTTAAAATTCTTTGCTGTGAAATTGCTTTTTTACAAACACCCAATCCAAGTAATGCAGAAAATCAAAAGTACCGAACAAATGTGGCCAAATGTTTATTAAAATACGCAAAATGACTACGAAAACTCAAAAAAGTGTTTATGATTAAGCTAAGCAGCCACAAACAGAAATGTAGCAATTGAAAAAGTTTATAGAGATTTTCATATTAATTTGAATACAACACATACAGGAAAAGTTTTACCAAATAAAATGAAAAAACGGTGAAATTAAAAATTTAAATATCAATACTTCAATATAATTTTTAAATTTTCAATAGAAAAACTCCTGATATCTTCATTTTTTCTATACAAAAATATCCTATCTTCAACTTTTGTAAAAAAGAATTGTCCTATATTAAACTTTTCTTTAAAAAAATAGATTTATCTTTAAATTTTCTATAGAAAAATTGTCTAATTCTCAACTTTTCTATCGAAAAATTGTTTTATCGTCAACTTTTCTCTAGAAAAATTGTCCTATCGTACACTTTTCTATAGAAAAAATGTCCTATCGTCAACTTTTCTATAGAAAAATTGTCCTATCGTCAACTTTTCTATAGAAAAATTATCCTATCGTCAACTTTTCTATAGAAAAATTATCCTATCGTCAACTTTTCTATAGAAAAATTGTCCTATCGTCAACTTTTCTATAGAAAAATTGTTCTATCGTCAACTTTTCTATAAAAAAATTGTCCTATCGTCAACTTTTCTATAGAAAAATTGTCCTATCGTCAACTTTTCTATAGAAAAATTGTCCTATCGTCAACTTTTCTATAGAAAAATTGTCCTATCGTCAACTTTTCTATAGAAAAATTGTCCTATCGTCAACTTTTCTATAGAAAAATTGTCCTATCGTCAACTTTTCTATAGAAAAATTGTCCTATCGTCAACTTTTCTATAGAAAAATTGTCCTATCGTCCAATTTTCTATAGAAAAATTGTCCTATCGTCCACTTTTCTATAGAAAAATTGTCCAATCGTCAACTTTTCTATAGAAAAATTGTCCTATCGTCAACTTTTCTATAAAAAAAATTGTCCTATCGTCAAGTTTTTTATAGAAAAAATGTTGCATAAAATCTCCTTGGTTTTTATTGTTTAAAAATTTGAAATAATATTAAATTATTCCAAATTCAATTTGCCACCCTATGCTCCCAGTCAGTCAACCATAACTCGCAAAATATCACAAAAAGAAGAATTCACATACAATTTGTCACTTTTTCATACAAAATTTATCAATCAATGTCAATTTCTTTATAAAAATCTATAAACAATATCCTAAAATAACAAATAGCAAAAAATTTTATTATACAACATTATTTTATTATTTTATGTTTGTCAGATGTTGGAGTTGCGGAAAAACAGAAGATTTTATAGATTTCAATTTCGATAAGAAAATAACATGAAGGGAAGTAGGAGTATCTCTTTGGCATATTGGGCTATGAATTATTTTATGACAATTCATATTTATTAATAAAAATAAAATAACCACAATGACAGTAAAGTAATAAACTCTTCAGAATAGAATAAAATGAAATATATACTTTTATAGAAATTGTGAAAGCCACACAAATTAAGATGAATCTATATTTCAATTTATTTTTCATGTTAAGGGTCTTCTTGGTTTTAGTCAATATGGAGTTAAAGGGGGGGGTTCTGTTTTTCTGAATTTCATTTAAATCTTGTTCGACCTAAATTGCAATTGACAAATGTCCATTGAAAATTGCTTAAATATTCAAAATATATTTTATTTGATATATCTTCTATATAGAAATTCAAATAAAAATTGTTTTCTGCAGTATTAGTGTTCGTTTACAATTTATCATTTATGAACATTTTTTTGATATTCATTTTCATACTTTTTAGTTGGGAGTCAATTTAATAAACTGAACACGTTTTTATTGGCCAAGACATTTAATTGGTTTCAGTTTTTCTGGTGAAGTGTGAAAAAAGCTTGTTGTTATTGTTCTGTGGGAAAATGCCAACTGATGTTGACATTTATTGACGAGTAGAGAGTTTTTGTGTATTTGGAAAATTAATCAATGAAGTTTTGTAATTTGTAATTGAGTCGTACAAAATTTACATTTAAAGAAAATATAATCATAATTGTAACTTTTCAAAAAATCCGTTATGGACTTAAAAAATTTTTAAGTATCAAAAATAATATGTGTGTCTGTCTGTCTATAGAAAAGTTGACAATAGGACAGTTTCTAAAGAAAAGTTAATGATAGAACAATTTTTCTATAGTTGACGAACGGACCTTTTTTCTATAGAAAAGTTTATGATATGACAATTTTTCTATACCAAAGTTGACGATAGGACAATTTTTCCATAGAAAATTGGACGATAGGACAATTTTTCTATAGAAAAGTTGACGATAGGACAATTTTTCTATAAAAAAGTTAACGATAGGACAATTTTTCTATAGAAAATTTGACGATAGGACAATTTTCCTATAAAAGAGTTGACGATAGGACAATTTTTCTATAGAAGAGCTGACGATAGGACAATTTTTCTATAGAAAGGATGACAATAGGACAATTTTTCTATAGAAGAGTTAACGATAGGACAATTTTTTTATAGAAAAGTTGACGATAGGACAATTTTTTTATAGAAAAGTTGGCGATAGGACAATTTTTCTATAGAAAAGTTGACAATAGGACAATTTTTCTATACAAAAGTTGACAATAGGACAATTTTTCAATAGAAAAGTTGACGATAGGAAAATTTTTCTATAGAAAAGTTGACGATAGGACAATTTTTCAATAGAAAAGTTGACAATAGGACAGTTTTTTTATAGAAAAGTTGACGATAGGACAATTTTTCTATAGAAAAGTTGACGATAGCACAATTGTTCTATAGAAAAGTTGACAATAGGACAATTTTTCTATACAAAAGTTGACAATAGGACAATTTTTCAACAGAAAAGTTGACGATAGGACAATTTTTCTATAGAAAAATTGACGATAGGACAATTTTCCTATAGAAAAGTTGACGATAGGACAATTTTTCTATAGAAAAGTGTACGATAGGACAATTTTTCTAGAGAAAAGTTGACGATAGGACAATTGTTCTATAGAAAAGTTGACAATAGGACAATTTTTCTATACAAAAGTTGACAATAGGACAATTTTTCAATAGATAAGTTGACGATAGGACAATTTTTCTATAGAAAAGTAGACGATAGGACAATTTTTCTATAGAAAAGTTTACGATAGTACAATTTGTCTATAGAAAAGTTGACGATAGGACAATTTTTCTATAGAAAAGTTGACGATAGGACAATTTTTTATAGAAAAGTTGACGATAGGACAATTTTTCTATAGAAAAGTTGACGATAGGACAATTTGTCTATAGAAAAGTTGACTATAGAAAAGTTGACGATAGGACAATTTTTCTATAGAAAAGGTAACGTTACAACAACTTTTCTATAGAAAGGTTGACGATATTACAATTTTTTTTATAGAAAAGTTGACGATAGGACAATTTTCCCAGAACCATCTTTCCTTAATTTTTCTTACATATAGTTGACTATAGAAAAGTTGACGATAGGACAATTTTTTATAGAAAAGTTGACGATAGGACAATTTTTTATAAAAAAGGTGACGATACAACAACTTTTCTATGGAAAGGTTGACGATATTACAATTTTTTCTAGAAAAGTTGACGATAGGACAATTTTCCCAGAACCATCTTTCCTTAATATACATATTTACCTATATTTTTTTTATCTATAAATATACAAGCATAAGCATACGAGTTGTCAACTCGATAAGAGGTAGAGCCTAGTGTTCTTCGTAAAAGTTTAATTTTTATAATATCCTAGTTAACAGACAGACTGACTGACAGTCAGTCTGTAGCCGAGGGGTGTTGAACGGTGTTTGTTTGCTTGCTTGTAAACAGCTGATTGTGAGGCTAAGATGGAAGGGAGTTCTATGTTGCGACTGTTGATGAAAATTGGGTTCTTTTCGATAATCCCAAGAAAAGAAAATCATGGGCATATAATGTCAATGTCTTCACATCGACGGCCAACAATAATTTTGTTAACAAAAACGTAAATGAAGTGAGCAGCAATGCTAAGTCTCATTAAGTATTTTGAAAATTGTACCCGCTACTTAATTTTTTCAATTTTTAATTTTTTCACATCAAAAATATTTGCTAATTTTCACTTCATTTTTACGAGATAAATTTTGTTTATTTATAATATTTACAGCTTTAAGACCATGAAATAAAATTGTTAAGATTTTGAAATCTTCGTTTTTTTATGAATTTTTGAAAAATAAAAATTTTTATATTTTAAAAATTTTTTTTTATATATTTTTTATATATTAACTCCACAACCATTGACCATATGAACAAATTATCTTACAAATATTAAGGAACATTTTGCGGTTAATTCGCCGGTGTTCCTGTTAAATTGAGATAAGTCACTTCCAAGATGTGATAAAATCAATTTAACGACCTCTGCAAAAATCCGTAAGTTTGAGAAAACATTTTTTTTTAATCCGTATCCATAGAATTTAAAATTCAATGAAATTAAAAATAATGGTGTACATGCATGTACACTTTTGTTTTCTTAATGGGACGATATAAATATATTGTTTAGTAATTGTATAACAACTTTTATTTCGAAATAAGCTTCATCCGAAATTTTCGCACACAGTGCCATTTACTTATTCCATTTGTATAAGTATTCATTGTCTATACAAAGTCTCTGTCATTGAGCGTAAGTCACAAAAACTTCTCCTTTATATTTTATTCTATTGCAAAGATATTTATCTTTCACTCTTATCCAGCACCTCACTACCCCCTTATCTATCACAATTAACGTTACATCAGAATACAATGTTGCAGTTAGAAACTGCAAATTGTTGGCAACTTAACTATTTTCAGCATCATCATGATTCATTTGAGCACAAATACCGAGAGCAATGCTAAACGTCAAGAAGACAAAACTACATAGAATTTGTTGTATAATATAATACCGTGTCATTTATTCATTGTTCGTTACAATTGTCCTGTAATTTGTTACATGAAATGTTATACAAAAGCTTAAATGTTACAATTCCAACTTCAAAGTTAATCTAAAAGCTGTCATGTCATCAACGTCATTGTCGTCATCAAAAATCATTAGGAACAAAAAGGTTTGCATATTCATATTATTTATAACTAACGAATGCAAAGTATATTTTACTGAAAATTATTAGATTTTAATACGAAATGCAATGAATGCAAGTTTTGGTTGGATGAAGTTATGTTTTGTCAGCAGAAAATCTAAATTGCAGCTTAAGTATGAATGTGCAAATGTGGTTGCATTTTGCGACATAAATAATATATGAGGACTTAATGTTTTTTGTAAATGGAGCAGTTTCATAATGAACATTTTTCCATAGAAAAAAATATGAAAATTTTTCTACAGAAAAAATTTCATAATAAATATTTTTATATCGAAAACATTTCATAATGAAAAATTTTCTATAGAAAAAATTTCATAACGATATTTCTCTATAAAAAAATTTCATAATGAAAATTTTTCTATAGAAAAAATTTCATAATGAAAATTTTTCTATAGAAAGAATTTCATAATGAAAATTTTTCTATAGAAAAAATTTCATAATGAAAATTTTTTTATAGAAAAAATTTCATAATGAAAATTTTTCTATAGAAAAAATTTCATAATGAAAATTTTTCTATAGAAAAAATTTCATAATGAAAATTTTTCTATAGAAAAAATTTCATAATGAAAATTTTTCTATAGAAAAAATTTCATAATGAAAATTTTTCTATAGAAAAAATTTCATAATGAAAATTTTTCTATAGAAAAAATTTCATAATGAAAATTTTTCTATAGAAAAAATTTCATAATGAAAATTTTTCTATAGAAAAAATTTCATAATGAAAATTTTTCTATAGAAAAAATTTCATAATGAAAATTTTTCTATAGAAAAAATTTCATAATGAAAATTTTTCTATAGAAAAAATTTCATAATGAAAATTTTTCTATAGAAAAAATTTCATAATGAAAATTTTTCTATAGAAAAAATTTCATAATGAAAATTTTTCTATAGAAAAAATTTCATAATGAAAATTTTTCTATAGAAAAAATTTCATAATGAAAATTTTTCTATAGAAAAAATTTCATAATGAAAATTTTTCTATAGAAAAAATTTCATAATGAAAATTTTTCTATAGAAAAAATTTCATAATGAAAATTTTTCTATAGAAAAAATTTCATAATGAAAATTTTTCTATAGAAAAAATTTCATAATGAAAATTTTTCTATAGAAAAAATTTCATAATGAAAATTTTTCTATAGAAAAAAATTTATAATGAAAATTTTTCTATAGAAAAAATTTCATAATGAAAATTTTTCTATAGAAAAAATTTCATAATGAAAATTTTTCTATAGAAAAAATTTCATAATGAAAATTTTTAATTATTCTTATTATAAAATATTTTATTCATTCTTTAAATATTTGCACCTTGGAACTTTTAATCCAGCTAAATGCTTAGTCCAAAGCTGTATTAGATGATGACAGTGAATGAAACGATTATGTCCATATTCCATTTTTTGCTTTTTTTCGTATTTTTATTAAATCCAAGAATGATTATCTTTTCTAACACTTGTTCAGCACACACGTCTACATCCGATAAATTGGTAAATGTGTGTGTATGTAAAAATAAATGGTCGGCAATTTGACATTTTATAACCGAATGTATAACCCAGCGAAACTTTGAATTTGAAATCGCCATCTAAGAAATAAGGTATATTGAGAACGTTAAATATGTCCAAATAAAATAAAAATATTTCAGAATCCATATAAGAAACTTAAAGTGATTTCATTGAATCAAATCTAAAATCACTGCTGGGTTGTTTGGAAACAATAATAATAAAAGGAAAAAAATCTGATACTTAAATAATCCTTACATGCACTGCATTATACATGTATAGTAGACGCTTAAATACAATTACATATACTTATTTATACAAACATACACAGACTTAAATCTACTAAAGAGTGTTACGAATGAAACATGCATTTACCATTGTAGCCCAAACTTATCCATTGTATAATAAATATATCGTCACCTGAAATGCAAAAGGGCGTAACTACACTTCTAGTATTTTTTACAGGAGAAGCAAAAAACGTTATAACTTTTAAACTATAAGGAAAATTAAATCCAAATTTTGGAATTGGGTATACAAGCCATCTGCCAAGAAAATTCTAAAAACTGAAATGGCAAAAAACATTCAGTTTTCGAGCAATTGCAAAAAAAAAGGGATTAACTGAAATTTTTTAAGAATGTTTTTAAAAATTTCTCATTATTATAGGAAATTTTTCAAAAATTGTTTATTCTTATAGGAAATTTTAAAAAAATTGTTAACTTTATAGGAAATTTCTCAAAAATTTCTTATTTTTATAGGATTTTTTATATTAGTAGGAATTTTTTCAAAAATTTCTTATTTTTATAAGAAATTTGTTAAAAATTCCAAAATTTCTTAGGAACATTTTCAAAAATTTCTTACTTTTTTAGAAAATTTTTCAAAAATTTCTTATTTTTATAGGAAATTTTTGAAAAAATTGTTATTTTTATAGAAAATTTTTCAAAAATTTCTTATTTTTATAGGAAATTTTTCCAAATTTTTTTATTTTTATAGGAAGTTTTAAAAAAATTTCTTCTTTTATAGGAAATTTTTCAAAAATTTCAGATTTTTATTGTGAATTTTTGATAAATTTCTTATTTTTATAGGAAATTTTAAAATATTTTCCAATTTTGTAGGAAGTTTTTAAAACGTTTCTCATTTTTATAAGAAATTTTTAAAAAAATGTTTCATTTTTATAAGAAATTTTTTAAAAATTTCTTATTTTTGTAGGAAATTTTTAAAAAATCTCTTATTTTTATAGGAAGTTTTTTAAAAATTTCTTACTTTTTTTAAAAAATTTTGCTACAATTCTTATTTTGATAGGACATATTTGATAAATTTCTTATCTTTATAGGAAATTTGGAAAAAATTTCTTATTTGTATAGGAAATTTTCCAAATTTATTTTTAATTTTATAGGAAATTTTTGAAAACTTTCTTGTTTTTCTAGGAATTTTTTCAAAAATTTCTTACTTTTATAGAGATTTATAAAAAATTTCTTATTTTATAGGATATTGTTAAAAAATTTCTTATTTTTATAGGATTTTTTTCCAAATATTCATATTTTTATAAGAAATTTTTTACAATTGTTTTATTTTTATAGGAAATTTTTAAAAAATTTCTTAGCTTCATAGGAAATTTTTTGAAAAGTTTCTTATTTTTATAAAAAAGATTTTAAAAATTTCTTACTTTTATAAAAAAATTTAAAAAATTTCTTATTTTATAGGAAATTTTTCAAAAATTTCTTATTTTTATAGGAAAATGTTTTAAAATTTCTTATTTTTATAGGAAATTTTTCAAA
>CAKOFX010000085.1:0-20600 GCA_933228675.1 Stomorhina lunata
TTTATAATGTTTCACTAACAGCCACGAATAGTTGAACTTTCTTATATGAAAAAAGTCGTTGGGCTGAGCTCAACGAATAGGCATTTAAACTGGAAACTTTGTTTCCTCGACAATAATATTTGTTCCTCGGCGGAAATGGTCTCCAATGTTATTAAGCTGGAAATAAAAATTTTCATCCAAGCGAAAAATATATCGGTTCAACCTAAGTTGAAAACTTCTTTCAATCCGATGTGCAAACATGCAGTCAGATCCAGAGAGGTTGCTTTCAAAAACTGGCGTAATAACCAAAATCCAGTTACTGATTTGCAACGCAAACAGGTTAGACGTACATGTGACAAAGTATTAAGATTAAAAAAAGCTCTGTACGAGCAAAGTCTTCGTACTAAAATTCTTGGTGCTAGTTCTACAATTTCCTGCCTTTAAAGGAATTAGCTGAATTATTTACAAGGAATTCTCGCTTGCCGGAAAGTACTAAAACTCTTGCTGCTTCTCGGGGCAGGAAGAGTTTTTGGTCATTCGTTAAACGAGTCAAGAATAAAGTTTGTTCCAGAATTTCTTCTCTTTTTTAGGATGGTCAAACTTTCTCAGACCTGGTTAATAAAACCAACCTTTCAGCTGAATTATTTATAAGGAATTCTCGCTTGCCAGCAAGTATTCAACCTCTGCCCGAGCTCAAAGGAGTATCTGTAACTATGCCAAAGATACTATTACCACGCTGCAAAATGGGTTTTATGGGATCTCAACATAAACAAGTCTCCAGTGCCGAATGGTATTCCAGCGCTGGTCTTGAAGTAGTGCTGTTCAAAGCTTGCGCTTCCATTAGCTAACCTCTTCAGCACCTCGTACCATGCCGGTAAATTTCCTTGGTGCTGGAAGGTTAATAATGCTACGCCAATCCCCAAGAAGGGTGAGGCTAACAACCTTAAAAATAACCATCCAATAGCAATTTGTTCTGCACTCTCCAAAATTATGGAGAGTATGGCGAACCACCATCTTGTTAAATATCTAGAATCTAACAACCTACTAAGCGACTTCCAGTATGGATTTTGTAGGGGACACTCTGCGGGATATCTGCTAGCCTTCCTATCGGAAAAATAGTGTCAATTAATTCATCGTTTTGACGAAAGTAAAGTTATGGCTCTGGATATTTCCAAGCCGTTTGATAGAGTGTGGCACGGAGCACTTCTATAAAAACTTATTGCTTTTGGTGTCGGTAACAAGTTCTATCGATTTATATCGAGCTTCCTCAGAGATCGTACTATATGAGTCGTTATAGATGGGATCTCATCAAAGGAGTTCAAGAATAATTCATGGGTAACGCAAGGCCCTGTTCCTTCTCCTGCCCTATTTCTTATCTTTATATATGACCTTCTACATCAAACTTCCAATTCTATCTACTCTTTTGCAGGTGATAGTTACATTTGCCATTCATATTCATTCAATCATAGACCAAGCGCTATGGGACAAAACATGAATGAGTCATTAAACCGCGATTTAGAAACAGTTTCAGGTCGTGCGAATAGAAATGATTTGTATACGCGGAAAACTCAATGTTGTATGCTAAAGCATAAACGAAAGGCAAATCATGTTTCCTTATCTGTAATGGCGGTGTAGATATTGAGGAATCAAATGCTCTTGATGTTCTGGTCATGAGAATTCAATGTATCGAAAGAAGCATTCAAGTGCCTCGGTTTTCTAAAACGGTGCAAGAGATACTTCACTTTATCTGATCTTCTTGCTATTTACATCACCTATATCCGGCCGAAAATGGAATACAACCCTCATGTATGGGTCGGTGCTTCAAAGTCTGTTTTGGAGCTTCTCGACCGAGTGCAGGAGAGGGCGAAAGTGCTCACGGATGACTGTAGGATATAAAACTCAAATGATTCACTGGAGCACCGTCGCAATTTGAGTTGCATCATACTAATCTATCATTACTACTTTGGAATGTGCTCTAACGAATTCAGGGAACTCGTTCCCGATATTTCAACTTTCTTACGCAATACACGTCTATATGTTAGAGTTCATACCTTCGTAGTAGATTGGCCAGTAGACAGAACAACACACTACAGAGAAAATTCATTCTTTAGCCGTACAGTTTGTATGTGGAATTTCTTTCTCGCAGAAGTTTTCCCAGTCAGTTGGAATGTAGAAAAGTTCAAATCAATAACAATAACCTATTTTCCTAGTTTAAACACAATGAATTACATGAGTACGGGTAATCCCCTTAGTGCTTTTTCTCTTATCCTTGACTCCCAGTGGAGCATAGGGCCTCAACCGTCCTTTTGTATCGGCCTCTATTGCGAGATATTGGGCATACATCATTCCATATATAGTTTGCTGTTCTTCTCCACGTTCTAGCAGGTACACCAACAGGACGGCCGCTTTCTTGTGGATTTCAATTTAGCCTTCGTAGTGTGGGGCCTATCTACCGCCATTTCCATTTCCCTCTGTGGAAGCCGGGATTTGGTTTGTCGCATTAAGGAGATCTTCATTTCTTGTGCGATTCGGCTACCATATATAAGGAATTTGCCTTAAGCATTTGTTTGCAAAGGTTTGCAGTCGTTTATCGATGACATTTGTGCGTTACCATGTTTTTTTTTTTTATTTTAGGACCAGCACTCAGGGGATAACCCCTACTTATGCAATGCATTGTGTTACACCGTTTTAGAAAACCGAGGCACTTAAATGCTTCTTTCGACACTTGAAAAATGTGATTTGTCCAACGGACATGACATTGGGTTCTCATGCCCAGAACATCAAGAGCATCTGATTCCTCTATATTTACACCGCCTATTAATACAGATGAAGTAACATTATTTGCCGTGCGTTTATGCGTAAGCATACAACATTGAGTTTTCCGCGCATTGAAATCAACTCTATTCACACGACCCCATTCTGAAATTTTTTCTAAATCACGGTTTAATGATTCATTCATATTTTGTCTCATAGCGCCAACCTCTAAAAGGCTTGGTCTATGATTGAATGAATATGAATGGCAAATGTTACTATCATCTGCAAAAGAGTAGATAGGATTGGAAGTTTGACGTAGAAGGTCATTTATAAAGATAAGAAATAGTGTAGGAGAAAGAACAGAACCTTGCGGTACCCCTGAATTAATCTTGAACTCGTTTGATGAGATCCCATCTATAACGACTCGTATAGTGCGATCTCTGAGGAAGCTCGATATAAATCGAGAAAAGTTATTACCGACACCAAAAGCAATAAGTTTTGATAGAAGTGCCCCGTGCCACACTCTATAAAACGCCTTGGAAATATCCAGAGCCACAACTTTACTTTCGCCTAAACTTCCCAGGTAATTAAAGGTATCTACACGTCCAATAACCTCGTTATCAACATTGATGTATGTCAACGGGTTTGCGCCATAGCCTTCGGGCATAATCTTTATCTTGAAAATATCAATTTCCAGACCAGCTATACGACATTCAGCATTGATAGTGTTAGAATTCTCTTGAAGGTGACCAGAGCTTTGGCTTAGAAGGCATACATCATCGGCATATTCCAAGTCCTCAAGTTGTTTAAAGGGTGTCCATTTGATACCATGTCTACCATTTAGAGCCGTGCGCATTATGTTACCGATGACGTGGATAAAAAGTATAGGTGATCCTTGCCTTACTCCAGTAGTAACATCGAATGGATCTGATAGTTTACCCTAGTGTAGGACTCGACATTTAAAGTCAACGTACATTCCACGAATTAAGTTGAGAATTTTCATCGGCATGTTACGATTTTATAAAATTCTCCATAGATAGCTTCTATTGACACTGTCGAAGGCCTTCATAAACTCTAGGTAAATGGGAGTGCGGAACTCATTACATTGCTCTAATACTATTCTTACTGTGTTGATTAGATCAACACCAGAACGATTTTCTCTAAACCCAAACTGATTTTCGCGGAGTGTAGAGGAAACTGCGTCGGATATTCAGTTCAAAATTATGCGACTTAACATTTTTCTGGGTATTGCTAGAAGTGTTATACCCCTGTAGTTATTGTAGTCTTTGGGGTCACCCTTTTTTGGTATTTTGACTAGTATACTAGAGCGGTTCGCCTTCCATACAAAAAAAAAAAAGTTATGTCAGTCACCACCTAGGATTAAAGATAATGTTAAAACAATTCCAAAAAATATTTTTTTATTTTTTTACCACGCCTACAAATACCGCCCTTTTACTATTTTGTTCACTGTGTCGCCATTTTAAGTCCGATCATAACATTTTATATATCGCTGTTCGCAGCTTTCTCTCTTTGATAGTTTTTCACTATCACGTCAATTTATAGACATAACTTTTACAAACTAGATTTTACTCGATTTGAATAGGGTGGGTACGACTCAAATTTTAAAAAGTAATGACTAGAAATTGACGAGGTTGTAAAAAACTATCAAAGAGAGAAATGTAGCCTTGACAGAGCCCTGAAAATCGATGTATAATATGTTATGATCGGACTAAAGATGGCGACAAAGTTAACAAAATACAAAAAGGGCGGTATTTGTAGGCGTGGTAAAAACATAAAAAAATTTTTGTTGGAATTATTTTTACATTATCTTTAATCCTAGGGGGTGACTGACTCAAATTTTTTTTTCGAACCACTCTATAGTATACCTTCATTCCATTAAATTAAGGACCAGCATGTATATTTTACAACATAATTTCTGCAACATTTTTATTGTATCAACATAGAAGATTCTGTGAATTCCCTAAATATATATTTATGTACATGGATTTGTTAAAGTGTCGGAGTTGGGTTGAACCTGATGTTATGATATTTTTCATTCTCGTTTTGGTCTTTGCTACTGCCTTCCACTTCTTTCAACTGCTGCAGGGATATTATTGCAATTTTTCATTAAAATGGATTTTACGACTTTTGGAAAATATTATGCAAATTTTGTTGAAATACTGCTAACAATACAATTCAAATTCTATTCCTTCTTCTACTTCTCTTCTAGTGGTTGCAAATAAATATTTTGCTATTGTATTATTTAGATGTAATGTATAGAGAAGTAAAGGCAAATACTTGGTCATTTGTAAATAAAATAAATACTTGTAGGAATTTGTTATTTTCCACATAATTTGCCTCAATTGTTGTCGACTAGTGTCAACAATGTTTTTTATTTTCACAAAAAAAGACAGAAAAAGTAGCAAATTGATGTCCGTCTTGGTCTTGGTCTGTCTGTAATATAATAGTCTAATATTTGATTTTGTCAATTTTCTGAAGTTTTGTTTTTTTATGTTATTTTAGATTTAAATTTTTCGAATATTTTAATATTCTTAGATAATATTTTATTGTAACAAATAAACATTATTTATGCAAATTAATACAAATAATATTGAATTATATGTTTTTATTTTATTTTTACATAAAGACCTTATACATAAACTTTTCCATAAGACTCATTATTATCGTATTCACAAAAATGGAAGCAATAGGAAACAATTGAATATTTAATAGAATTTTATTTAATGAATAAATGAAACTTTTGTAATCGTTTTTTAATATGAATAGATTTAAAATAAACTCTGTATAGATATAAAACTTAATAGTTTTTATAGCTAAAAGGTCAAAATTCTGGCTTTTATTGATTTTTTTTCATTAAAGTACACACAAAGAAAAATACTTGTTGTTTGTAATATAACAAGTCAGAAACCAATTCTTTTTATATCCCATATTACCAAATTTTTCTATAAAAAACTTTAGATAATAATATTTTTCTATGGAAAAAATTTCGATAAAAATATTTTTCTAAAGAAAAAATTTCGATAGAAATATTTTTCTATAGAAAAAATTTTGATAGAAATATTTTTCTATAGAAAAAATTTCGATAGAAATATTTTTCTATAGAAAAATTTCGATAGAAATATTTTTCTATAGAAAAAATTTTAAAAGAAATATTTTTCTATAGAAAAAATGTCAAAAGAAATATTTTTCTACAGAAAAAATTTCAAAAAAAAATATTTTTCTTTAAAAAAAATTTCAAAAGAAATATTTTTCTATAGAAAAAAATTAAAAAAAAATATTTTTCTATAGAAAAATTTTAAAAAGAAATATTTTTCTATAGAAAAAATTTCAAAAGAAATATTTTTCTATAGAAAAAATTTCAAAAGAAATATTTTTCTATAAAAAAAATTTCAAAAGAAATATTTTTCTATAGAAAAAATTTCAAAAGAAATATTTTTCTATAGAAAAAATTTCAAAAGAAATATTTTTCTATAGAAAAAATTTCAAAAGATATATTTTTCTATAGAAAAAATTTCAAAAGAAATATTTTTCTATAGAAAAAATTTCAAAAGAAATATTTTTCTATACAAAAAATTTCAAAACAAATTTTTTCTTTAAAAAAAAAATTCAAAAGAAATTTCGTTAAAAATATTTTTCTATAGAAAAAATTTCGATAGAAATATTTTTCTATAGAAAAAATTTCAAAAGAAATATTTTTCTATAGAAAAAACTTCAAAAGAAATATTTTTCTATAGAAAAAATTTAAAACAAATATTTTTCTATAGAAAAAAATTAAAACAAATATTTTTCTATAGAAAAAATTAAAAACAAATATTTTTCTATAGAAAAAATTTTAAAAGAAATATTTTTCTATAGAAAAAATTTAAAACAAATATTTTTCTATAGAAAAAATTTTAAAAGAAATATTTTTCTATGGAAAAAATTTCGATAGAAATAATTTTTTTATAGAAAAAAAATTTTCGTTAGAAATATTTTTCTATAGAAAAGTTTTCGTTAGAAATATTTTTTTTATAGAAAAAAAATTTGCGTTAGAAATATTTTTCTATAGAAAAATTTTCGTTAGAAATATTTTTCTATAGAAAAATTTTCGTTAGAAATATTTTTCTATAGAAAAATTTTCGTTAGAAATATTTTTCTATAGAAAAATTTTCGTTAGAAATATTTTTCTATAGAAAAATTTTCGTTAGAAATATTTTTCTATAGAAAAATTTTCGTTAGAAATATTTTTCTATAGAAAAATTTTCGTTAGTAATATTTTTCTATAGAAAAATTTTCGTTAGAAATATTTTTCTATAGAAAAATTTTCGTTAGAAATATTTTTCTATAGAAAAATTTTCGTTAGAAATATTTTTCTATAGAAAAATTTTCGTTAGAAATATTTTTCTATAGAAAAATTTTCGTTAGAAATATTTTTCTATAGAAAAATTTTCGTTAGAAATATTTTTCTATAGAAAAATTTTCGTTAGAAATATTTTTCTATAGAAAAATTTTCGTTAGAAATATTTTTCTATAGAAAAATTTTCGTTAGAAATATTTTTCTATAGAAAAATTTTCGTTAGAAATATTTTTCTATAGAAAAATTTTCGTTAGAAATATTTTTTTATAGAAAAATTTTCGTTAAAAATATATTTCTATAGAAAAATTTTCGTTAGAAATATTTTTCTATAGAAAAATTTTCGTTAGAAATATTTTTCTATAGAAAAATTTTCGTTAGAAATATTTTTCTATAGAAAAATTTTCGTTAGAAATATTTTTCTATAGAAAAATTTTCGTTAGAAATATTTTTCTATAGAAAAATTTTCGTTAGAAATATTTTTCTATAGAAAAATTTTCGTTAGAAATATTTTTCTATAGAAAAATTTTCGTTAGAAATATTTTTCTATAGAAAAATTTTCGTTAGAAATATTTTTCTATAGAAAAATTTTCGTTAGAAATATTTTTCTATAGAAAAATTTTCGTTAGAAATATTTTTCTATAGAAAAATTTTCGTTAGAAATATTTTTCTATAGAAAAATTTTCGTTAGAAATATTTTTCTATAGAAAAATTTTCGTTAGAAATATTTTTCTATAGAAAAATTTTCGTTAGAAATATTTTTCTATAGAAAAATTTTCGTTAGAAATATTTTTCTATAGAAAAATTTTCGTTAGAAATATTTTTCTATAGAAAAATTTTCGTTAGAAATATTTTTCTATAGAAAAATTTTCGTTAGAAATATTTTTCTATAGAAAAATTTTCGTTAGAAATATTTTTCTATAGAAAAATTTTCGTTAGAAATATTTTTCTATAGAAAAATTTTCGTTAGAAATATTTTTCTATAGAAAAATTTTCGTTAGAAATATTTTTCTATAGAAAAATTTTCGTTAGAAATATTTTTCTATAGAAAAATTTTCGTTAGAAATATTTTTCTATAGAAAAATTTTCGTTAGAAATATTTTTCTATAGAAAAATTTTCGTTAGAAATATTTTTCT
This sequence comes from Stomorhina lunata, assembly GCA_933228675.1. Lineage (NCBI taxonomy): Eukaryota > Metazoa > Arthropoda > Insecta > Diptera > Rhiniidae > Stomorhina > Stomorhina lunata. The sequence goes on from CAKOFX010000085.1 coordinate 8,225, forward strand.
ATAGAAAAATTTTCGTTAGAAATATTTTTCTATAGAAAAATTTTCGTTAGAAATATTTTTCTATAGAAAAATTTTCGTTAGAAATATTTTTCTATAGAAAAATTTTCGTTAGAAATATTTTTCTATAGAAAAATTTTCGTTAGAAATATTTTTCTATAGAAAAATTTTCGTTAGAAATATTTTTCTATAGAAAAATTTTCGTTAGAAATATTTTTCTATAGAAAAATTTTCGTTAGAAATATTTTTCTATAGAAAAATTTTCGTTAGAAATATTTTTCTATAGAAAAATTTTCGTTAGAAATATTTTTCTATAGAAAAATTTTCGTTAGAAATATTTTTCTATAGAAAAATTTTCGTTAGAAATATTTTTCTATAGAAAAATTTTCGTTAGAAATATTTTTCTATAGAAAAATTTTCGTTAGAAATATTTTTCTATAGAAAAATTTTCGTTAGAAATATTTTTCTATAGAAAAATTTTCGTTAGAAATATTTTTCTATAGAAAAATTTTCGTTAGAAATATTTTTCTATAGAAAAATTTTCGTTAGAAATATTTTTCTATAGAAAAATTTTCGTTAGAAATATTTTTCTATAGAAAAATTTTCGTTAGAAATATTTTTCTATAGAAAAATTTTCGTTAGAAATATTTTTCTATAGAAAAATTTTCGTTAGAAATATTTTTCTATAGAAAAATTTTCGTTAGAAATATTTTTCTATAGAAAAATTTTCGTTAGAAATATTTTTCTATAGAAAAATTTTCGTTAGAAATATTTTTCTATAGAAAAATTTTCGTTAGAAATATTTTTCTATAGAAAAATTTTCGTTAGAAATATTTTTCTATAGAAAAATTTTCGTTAGAAATATTTTTCTATAGAAAAATTTTCGTTAGAAATATTTTTCTATAGAAAAATTTTCGTTAGAAATATTTTTCTATAGAAAAATTTTCGTTACGAAATATTTTTCTATAGAAAAATTTTCGTTAGAAATATTTTTCTATAGAAAAATTTTCGTTAGAAATATTTTTCTATAGAAAAATTTTCGTTAGAAATATTTTTCTATAGAAAAATTTTCGTTAGAAATATTTTTCTATAGAAAAATTTTCGTTAGAAATATTTTTCTATAGAAAAATTTTCGTTAGAAATATTTTTCTATAGAAAAATTTTCGTTAGAAATATTTTTCTATAGAAAAATTTTCGTTAGAAATATTTTTCTATAGAAAAATTTTCGTTAGAAATATTTTTCTATAGAAAAATTTTCGTTAGAAATATTTTTCTATAGAAAAATTTTCGTTAGAAATATTTTTCTATAGAAAAATTTTCGTTAGAAATATTTTTCTATAGAAAAATTTTCGTTAGAAATATTTTTCTATAGAAAAATTTTTGTTAGAAATATTTTTCTATAGAAAAATTTTCGTTAGAAATATTTTTCTATAGAAAAATTTTCGTTAGAAATATTTTTCTATAGAAAAATTTTCGTTAGAAATATTTTTCTATAGAAAAATTTTCGATAGAAATATTTTTCTATAGAAAAATTTTCGTTAGAAATATTTTTCTATAGAAAAATTTTCGATAGAAATATTTTTCTATAGAAAAATTTTCGATAGAAATATTTTTCTATAGAAAAATTTTCGATAGAAATATTTTTCTATAGAAAAATTTTCGTTAGAAATATTTTTCTATAGAAAAATTTTCGTTAGAAATATTTTTCTATAGAAAAATTTTCGTTAGAAATATTTTTCTATAGAAAAATTTTCGTTAGAAATATTTTTCTATAGAAAAATTTTCGTTAGAAATATTTTTCTATAGAAAAATTTTCGTTAGAAATATTTTTCTATAGAAAAATTTTCGTTAGAAATATTTTTCTATAGAAAAATTTTCGTTAGAAATATTTTTCTATAGAAAAATTTTCGTTAGAAATATTTTTCTATAGAAAAATTTTCGTTAGAAATATTTTTCTATAGAAAAATTTTCGTTAGAAATATTTTTCTATAGAAAAATTTTCGTTAGAAATATTTTTCTATAGAAAAATTTTCGTTAGAAATATTTTTCTATAGAAAAATTTTCGTTAGAAATATTTTTCTATAGAAAAATTTTCGTTAGAAATATTTTTCTATAGAAAAATTTTCGTTAGAAATATTTTTCTATAGAAAAATTTTCGTTAGAAATATTTTTCTATAGAAAAATTTTCGTTAGAAATATTTTTCTATAGAAAAATTTTCGTTAGAAATATTTTTCTATAGAAAAATTTTCGTTAGAAATATTTTTCTATAGAAAAATTTTCGTTAGAAATATTTTTCTATAGAAAAATTTTCGTTAGAAATATTTTTCTATAGAAAAATTTTCGTTAGAAATATTTTTCTATAGAAAAATTTTCGTTAGAAATATTTTTCTATAGAAAAATTTTCGTTAGAAATATTTTTCTATAGAAAAATTTTCGTTAGAAATATTTTTCTATAGAAAAATTTTCGATAGACATATTTTTCTATAGAAAAATTTTCGATAGAAATATTTTTCTATAGAAAAATTTTCGATAGAAATATTTTTCTATAGAAAAATTTTCGTTATAAATATTTTTCTATAGAAAAATTTTCGTTAGAAATATTTTTCTATAGAAAAATTTTCGTTAGAAATATTTTTCTATAGAAAAATTTTCGTTAGAAATATTTTTCTATAGAAAAATTTTCGTTAGAAATTATTTTTCTATAGAAAAATTTTCGTTAGAAATATTTTTCTATAGAAAAATTTTCGTTAGAAATATTTTTCTATAGAAAAATTTTCGTTAGAAATATTTTTCTATAGAAAAATTTTTGTTAGAAATATTTTTCTATAGAAAAATTTTCGTTAGAAATATTTTTCTATAGAAAAATTTTCGTTAGAAATATTTTTCTATAGAAAAATTTTCGTTAGAAATATTTTTCTATAGAAAAATTTTCGTTAGAAATATTTTTCTATAGAAAAATTTTCGTTAGAAATATTTTTCTATAGAAAAATTTTCGTTAGAAATATTTTTCTATAGAAAAATTTTCGTTAGAAATATTTTTCTATAGAAAAATTTTCGTTAGAAATATTTTTCTATAGAAAAATTTTCGTTAGAAATATTTTTCTATAGAAAAATTTTCGTTAGAAATATTTTTCTATAGAAAAATTTTCGTTAGAAATATTTTTCTATAGAAAAATTTTCGTTAGAAATATTTTTCTATAGAAAAATTTTCGTTAGAAATATTTTTCTATAGAAAAATTTTCGTTAGAAATATTTTTCTATAGAAAAATTTTTGTTAGAAATATTTTTCTATAGAAAAATTTTCGTTAGAAATATTTTTCTATAGAAAAATTTTCGTTAGAAATATTTTTCTATAGAAAAATTTTCGTTAGAAATATTTTTCTATAGAAAAATTTTCGTTAGAAATATTTTTCTATAGAAAAATTTTCGTTAGAAATATTTTTCTATAGAAAAATTTTCGTTAGAAATATTTTTCTATAGAAAAATTTTCGTTAGAAATATTTTTCTATAGAAAAATTTTCGTTAGAAATATTTTTCTATAGAAAAATTTTCGTTAGAAATATTTTTCTATAGAAACATTTTCGTTAGAAATATTTTTAAATATTTCTAACGAAAATTTTTCTATAGAAAATTTTTTTTTAGAAATATTTTTCTACAGAAATATTTTTCTATAGAAAAATATTTAGTAAAAATATTTTTTTATAGAAAAATTTTTAGTAGAAGTATTTTTCAAAAAGAAGTGTATTTGCATTTGATCCCAAACCTGTTACATTTATTTATTAATGGCTTAACCAACCATCGAAAGGCGTCGAGGAATTTAGTTTCTCCGCAAACATTTTTTGGCTTTTTATCAATAAATTGATCTGTTACATTAATAAATAAATGTAACAGGTTTGGGATCAAATGCAAATACACTTCTTTTTGAATAATATTTACATCCCGACTAATTTGTTATTTTTTGAAGTATTTTTCTATAGAAAAATTTTTAGTAGAAATATTTTGCTATAGAAAAATTTTTAGTAGAAATATTTTTCTATAGAAAAATTTTTAGTGGAAATATTTTTCTATACAAAAATTTTTAGTGGAAATATTTTGTTTTAGACAAATTTTTAGTAGAAATATTTTTCTATAGAAAAATTTTGAGTAGAAATATTTTACTATAGAAAAAGTTTTAGTAAAAATATTTTTCTATAGAAAAATTTTTAGTAGAAATATTTGTCTGTACAAAAATTTTTAGTAGAAATATTTTTCTATACAAAAATTTTTAGTAGAAATATTTTGTTATAGAAAAATTTTTAGCAGAAATATTTGTCTATAGAAAAATTTTTAGCAGAAATATTTTTCTATAGAAAAATTTTCGTTAGAAATATTTGGCTATAGAAAAATTTTTGGTAGAAATATTTTTCTATACAAAAATTTTTTAGTAGAAATATTTTTAAAAGCAAAATTTTTTTAGTAGAAATATTCTTCTATACAAAAATTTTCGTTATGAATATTTTGCTATAGAAAATTTTTTGTTAGAAATATATAAATAGTTGAACTTAGGCACATTTCCTACAATACAAAATGAAGCAACAATTATATAACAAATATCACTAATAGAACAGATTGGGATTGAAATACCTAAAGTTTTCATACTTATGGGTTACCCTAATATACATTCCATACACTCTAAGTTAAACTAGCACACTCACGATAAAATTTTCTCACATTCATCTTGTTTATTGTATATTAGGCTAAATAAAACAAAAACAACAACAACAAATTTAATAACTGTTTCAATAATCCATCATAAAGTGGTTTTTGTGTTGTAGGGAAAAACTTTTGTAGACTTTATCCCTTAAAAACATGAGAAGGCAGCCGGTGGAGCAGGGAAGGTACTAGCATTTGCACTTAAGCTCATATTTTGGGTTTGTTCGAAAATTAAATATATACCAATTTAATTTCTCAATTTTGATTGTCATAAAACAATTACAAAAATTTGTCGTTAGCAAATTGATAATAAATTTTTGATTATTTTAAATTGAATTATGAAAAAAGATGATTTTCTAAAAAAAAGTTTATTGCAATGAAAAGTTTAATATTTTGAGGAAATGAAAAAAAAAGTTGTAATTTTATTAGGGCTTGCTAATATTAAAAAAATTAAAAAAAAACCTATGATCAATATTTTCAAAAAAGTAGATTATAGTTTAAAATAATCAATTCAAAATTCTTTTTTAAAACCTTTACCCTTGAAACGAAGCTATTCCTAGTTAAGGTCATTCAGGTCATTTTTCCATATTTTAATTATGTTGTTATAAAAAAACGTTTTAATTATATAATTAATTAAAAAATAAATGTAATGCTTACTGGGAACACTGTTCATAAAATAATCATTATTAGTTCAATTTAAATTAATTTGTTCTGCTTCTTTGAAAATTATATTTTTATAACAACCACTTAATTGCTTTTATATGAGTTCAATTAGTTTTTTTTTTTTTTTGTTATTCCAACATTTTTAAATTTAAGTTGAATTATCCTTCAATGTTGTGCAAATTAACTGAATAAATATTGACATTTTTCCAGTGAACTCATAAAATATGTAGATTAGGGTGCACCTTATTTTAGGAAAGTACGAAATTAAAACTCCCCCCAGAAATGTTCTTCGTAGCATAAAAACACGTGCCGCATTCTCCCACAAAGTGTTAAAATTTTCTATATGAGAAAAATGTGAGTATTATCATTTAAAACAATTAAGAAAGTGCTATATTCGGTCAAGCCCGACCATACGATAACCTTCATCACAAAGATCAAAAGTGTTTTTTTTCTGGTTTAAAGACAAATATTTGCTAAATTTTGCCACCGTACAAACATTTTCTCAAAACTTATATATTTATGCCGGCTTATATGAAAGCTAGGCTCAAATGTGGACCGATTATGTCGAAAGTTGGCACAAAAAATACTTGAAATTCTGATTATCTTCAGATTTACGAGCGTTTTATTGATTTTTTCACATTAAGTGAGTTTTGATAGAAAAGTTTGTATGGGAGCTATGGTCAAATGTGGACGGATTTCAACGAAAGTTGGTGCAGTGATTTTGGTTTACATAAGCAGTATTTGTTTTAAATTTCGTGAAAAAATATTGATATTTGTGGCCAATATATCAATTCCGGGACTTGGGACCTATGGGAGGTACCATAAATAATGGACCAATTTCAATAGCCTTAGTTTCACTATCAAAAAGTTATCTGTGCCAAATAAAATTAAATTTAGAATTGCGAACTGTACATGGGGGTCCAGGCAGCCAGCCGTCCAACCAGACGGAAGGACTGACATCGCTAAATTGACTCAGAAAGTGATTCTAAGCCTATTGATATACTAAATGGTGGGTCTAAGACAACTATTTCTATGCGTTACACACATCAGCACAAACTTATAATACCCTATCAACCTATGGTGGTGAAGGGTATAAAGATTAGAAGAGTATAAATTGAACTAACGCAGCTTTATTTTGAGTTATCACAATTAAAATTTCACTAAACAGTTTCGGAGTTATTGCAACTTTTCCCCAAAAATTATTGTCCTTGACGACACGCTTAAGGATATGCAGACAAAAAATTTACTTAAAGATTAATAAATTTCAAAGTAACACATAATTTGCAATTCTATGACTACTTAATACTAAAGTTTTGTTTAAAAATAGCCGAATTTCCTTGTTTTCACATTAAAAAAATTATACTTTTATCTCAGGCTAGTTTCAAAAATAATTTTTTTATTTTTGGTAAATTTTGTTCAACAAATATAACAACTAATAAGTTTGCTTTCCGGTGCCATGAAACAAACAAATGGAAAAATAAAATTCAAAAAAATGATATCGATATCTTTAACCATTTCGCAGTATCTGCGATTTGAAATCGTAAAATTTCGAGAAAATGTGAATTACTTTGAGTATATGCTTAATAATAATAAAAGTAATAGTGAATATTTGTCCACAAACTATATAAAATTTACGCGGCATTGTTTTTTTTACAGTGGAAAATTTGAGTTTAATTCTTATTTTATAAAATTTGAGCAAAACCAAAAATACCCTAATTTTTTCCCATACAAAAAAGTTTAACACTTTGTGGGCGGATACGGCACTTGTTCCCTTTAAGCAATTTTGAAAAATATTTAACAGTTTGTTTTTATGTTACGTAGAAGATTTCGGGAATCGCCGTGGTATAGCAGGTAAGTCATCCACCTAGCATACCAGAGGTTCCAAGTTCGATCCCTAGCCAGACCCACTTGAAAAATAAATTAAAAAAAAAATCGGTTCACCTCATAACTCAGTTAGCCACTGCTTATTGAGTATTAGGGTATGCAAAACTTCTCTTACTAATGCATTTACCGTTGGGTGTCGAGTTAAAACATAGATCCCTTTTAGTGAGTCTAAAAATGGAATCGGATGCAGATCATTGTCTAAGAGAAGTGCTCCTTGTTCCAAATGGAATGCCGTATTTCTTCATATATCGAAGTGCAAAAAATACAATGATGAAATTTTGCATACCTGCTCAGTTTTATATAAATAAGAAAAAATTTGGGGTACTTCCCTTGGGCCCTAATTTTTTCACCTTTTTTTCTTCTCAATATACAAGTCGCAATCTTAACAGAATTTTATGAAACGCAGGTTTATTAATTAATTCAAAAAAGAGCTCTTATAATTTTAGTTGAAATTAGACCACCCCTTGTGTTACCTGTCTTAGACCCCCACTTTTCACTTATTTTTCTTTTTAATGTACAATCCGCAAATGATGTAAAAAATATGTCTACTTATTTTGGTTGCAATCTGTTGACTCCTTGGGTGCCTGCCTTGGTACCCCAATTTTTACCAATTTTTTTTTCATTGTATAAGTCGCAATTCTCATCACAATTTGAAAAAAAATCAGCACACGGCTATTTATTGATCCAAGAAAGAGTTATACTAATTTGAGATCCCTTGACTCTTTGAGGTACTTTGGCCTTGGAAACCATTTTTCTCAATGTATAAGCCGGAATTCTTTTTGGAATTAAAAAAAAAAAATTGGCACACGTATAACTTTATCCCACAAAGAGATCAACCAATTTTGGTTGAAATCCGTTTACACCTTTGGGGAACCTGCTTTGGACCCCCATTCTCAATATAAGCCGTAATTCTAAACAGGCACTCACCTAAAAAAGAACTCTACTAATTTTGTATGAAATCCTTTGACTTCTACGGGACTTATACATAAATTTAATTTGATTAAAAACTTACGCCTAAATGACTGCAACACTTTTTGCTTAAATTATGTATAAGAATTTATGTAATTTTTTTCAGAAAATTTTGAACTTTGCTCTACAATCGGTAAATTTCGGTGAATTTTTTTCGCTCAATCTAACAAGAGTCTTTCACTTCTCACATGGTTATGATGGGAGCACCGAGCAAAACCGAAATAACTTAGTTTTTAACCAATGAAAAACGAAAACACAGAATTTTGTAGAGCTATTTTGATTTCCTGATATTTCCTAAACCGTATAAGAAATTAAGATATTTTCTTCTGCAGACTAATGTGGGGTTTATATAACTCAAGCGGCTGACGATTTAGTGAAATTTACATGTATTTTGTTTTTGTTACAAAAACAAAACACATGTAAATTTCACTCAATCGTCCGCCGCTTGAGTTATATAAACCCCTCATAAAACTAAGGTTCTGTGACTTAATTAAGTCAAACTACTGAGTTTTATGTAAAATTTCATTTTAGAACATTAAGAACATTTCAATGACTTTTTATAACACATTATAAAACTTTGAAGGAACAAAATTTCTTTATTGCAAAAAACATATTTTTTCTTAAAAAAGATATATTTTATGGAAAAGAAACGTATTTTTGTTACTTTTTGCTTAAAAGGGTATTTTTAATATAATTAAATTAAAGAAAATGAAAGATTTTATATTTCTAATAATTTTTTGATAAAAAAATCCATAATTTCATTGCAAAAATTGTCGACGATTACTTTTTTCTGGTCGTTTGTTTTTGGCTCAATAGATGAGTGAAATCCAATTACAAGAACCAAAATTTTATGCAAAGATTTCATTTCTTACGTATTTCACTTAAACAGAACTGGCATTTGTTTTATATGAACCAAAACCAGTTTTTCTCACTCATGTGGCGAAGGTTTCTGTGTGAAACCAATTATAAAAACAGGCCATAAACAAAATCTTAAGTTTTGAAGATACAGACATTTCTTAAACGCAGTTTTTTTTACTAAATTCTCTAAAGAATTTAATACTATAATAATATTTTTTTAAAATTCAAAGATTTTTATAAATTTATATTATATAAAGCTGTAAAAAGCGATTTGAATGAAAAACGTCTTAGGGCCTTTCTATATTAAAGTAACGATATATTTATATTTTTTTATATTTTTTTATATTTTTTCAAAATTTCGAGATTTATGTCATTTCCAGCTAAGGGCCTGATATGGGAGCTAGGGTCAATTGTGGTCCGATTGTTACAAAATTTTGGTTATTTGGTTATATTTACATAGTATTCATCTATGCAAAGTTTTAGCAAACAAATGAATTTATCTTTAGAGTTATAAACGTTTTTGTGCTTTTATGTGTCTTTTGGGAATATGTCTTGTATGGGAGATATGGTCATATATGAGCCGATTCCCACAAAATTAGGTACACTGAATAAGGTTACCATAAGAAATACTTGTGCTGAATGTTATTAACCCTCATCTGCTCCTAAAAAAGAATCACGTTGTCTACCTTTGCATAGTTTTCTACGCATGCAATATTATTTATAGCTTTCGGTACAAAATTTTAAAAACTTTGGGAGGAAACAGTTAGAAAAATTAATTTATATTTATTTGGTAGACGAAAAAGCTTTTTTTTTGCATTTCGAGGCCTTAAATTAGCTTTCCTCCTAGAAAGACTACATGAGGAAAAACAATTACCTATTATCATGAACTTAGTTGAAAACAATACATTGGTACTGATTTTGTTAGCATAAGCTTATACTCAATAGTACGCTGACCGAAAGGTGGGAAATAGTAGTGGTCAGCGATGGACAGCACCCTATAATAAAGCCACGAAATTCGGAAAAAAATCGACAGAAGTAAAGTTGTAAACCTAATATTTTGAAGGTTTGAAGGGTAAAAAGCTAGCAAACACCTTTTATATAACTTACAGATGTATTTCTTTACTAGATTATGAAGATTTGGCACTAATTCTTCTTCATCTTCTTTTTAGTTTTTTTTGTAAAAAGAACTTTTCCATGTGTTAAAATCACAATGATTGACAAAAAAGAACCATGGCATCAAAAATTTCCACCAAAAAATGTATGTTTTTCCTATATGCGTAGAAAACTACGCAAGGGTAGACAATGTAACTTTTTTGATCCAATCCATAAAAAAGAAAATTTCGGAGTAAAAAATGCCTTAAATTATTCAAAATCATGTTACTTACAAAGTCAAAAAATTTTGTTAACTTAAAGCTAGAACTTCCAAAAATAACAGAGAAATTGTGTAGCGTTTGCGTAATTTTCTACGCAAAGAGCAGATGATGGTTAAAATATAACTAAATTTGTGTCTGTAAAGGACAAAAAACTATATTCCGGAAAGGCATCCCTATGGGAGGTACCAGAAATAGTAATCCGATTTTGCTCTAAAAGTATATTGATCGTCCTTGAACTAAAGTATGAGCCTGTGCCAAACTTCATTAAATTATCTTTAAAGTTACGATCTGTACAATGATAACAAGCTTAAATGGATAACTCAGGGAGTGATTCTAAGTCGACCAATATTTCCATGCGTTACAAACATCAGCACAAACCCAATATACATTTTTCACCTATTGTGGTGAACGGTAAAAGTACCATAGTGTGAAGTGGAAATTATGTATGTATGAACAATTCTTGGAGGACTTATGGTTCAATTTGTCACTTTCGTAAAATATAGTGCACCCTAATGTAGATATAACACGTATAAATATGTACAGTGGCGAGTAAAATCTATTAAATATTTTTCATATTTTTATTTTGGTGAGAATGGAGAAGGATTACTTAACCCACTCTTTTTCCTTCTCTTCTTGATTCTCTCTTCCAAATCTTTCTTTTGCATGACAAAAAGCTGTCAGATTGATAGGCACCCAGATTAGCTAATGATTGTAAAAAGTGAGTTTTGCGGGAGCAGTCTCTGTACTCTGGGCGATTATTTGTTTTAATGACTTAAATATTGGCTGCTTTATAAACTTTTAAAAGCCATCAAGATATTTTAACGAGGCTCCCCCTCATGATATGACTTTTTCTAACATCCATTGTATCTTAACGGACTTAAGTGAGTCTGATAACCAGACTGTCACCCTAACCTAACCATAACAGGTTGCATCCTTATACAAATTTCAATTTCATACAAACCTATAAATGTATGTGTAAACATGTTGGTTTGTAAACAATAAATGTGTTTAATAATAGTTTATAGAGTAGATATTTGACGTATGTAATTGTCAATAATGTTTGTAATGATGATAATGATGATGATGGTGTTGACGATGTTGTCTATATTTCAAAGTTTTTATAGGTTTGTAGTAATTGTTTGGGAAATGTTTTCTGTGGTTGGATTGTGATTGAGTATTATGCTTATTATTCAATTGTAGGAAACGTAAATTAATATACCGCACACTTGCAATCTCATTAACTGTAATTAATTCGGTATTGTTTGATATTTTAATTGAATTCAATTTGTTTTTAAACCATAGCTTTTTTTGAGTTTTTCACAATTTTAAACGGAAGGTCAAATAAACAACAAAAAAAAAACAACAACAGAAACATAGTTCTATAGTATAGTTCTATTGTCTGAAAGACTGATTCTGATTCTTATAAGCGATAAAAATTTAATTTAAATAAAATGGTATTTGACGAAAGCTTAATGTTAAAAAAAATTAATTGTCACTATATTTTTTTAAGAGTGGTAATACTTTAGCAAATACTGCCTATAGAATTGTATATGGGCAAATCCGAAAAACATTAAACCAAGGACAAAATTTTAAAACTGTCAAAATCACGTATTTTCGTTTATCAAATAATTTACCAAATTTACCAAGGATCAATACTTTAAAATATATAATGGATACAATTTTTGATTGCTCTCTTCCTGAATGGCACGTCTTTATTTGCACCCATCTCGAATTTTTATAAATTTTTTTAAAAGTGCATAAAAGTGTCAAAAACATCCATTTAGTTATCAAGTTTCAGTAGGGGCTTAAAATCTGCTTAATTTTGTACAATTAGATGTAAAAGACTCCATCAAATGTAATTGGAGTGATATAAATAACGTCATGTAAAAAGGGCACACAGTGTGTAGCGTCCGTCACAGAAATATTTCTTTTTCTTTTT
>CAKOFX010000086.1:0-20339 GCA_933228675.1 Stomorhina lunata
ATTTCTAACGAAAATTTTTCTATAGAAAAATATTTCTAACGAAAATTTTTCTATAGAAAAATATTTCTAACGAAAATTTTTCTATAGAAAAATATTTCTAACGAAAATTTTTCTATAGAAAAATATTTCTAACGAAAATTTTTCTATAGAAAAATATTTCTAACGAAAATTTTTCTATAGAAAAATATTTCTAACGAAAATTTTTCTATAGAAAAATATTTCTAACGAAAATTTTTCTATAGAAAAATATTTCTAACGAAAATTTTTCTATAGAAAAATATTTCTAACGAAAATTTTTCTATAGAAAAATATTTCTAACGAAAATTTTTCTATAGAAAAATATTTCTAACGAAAATTTTTCTATAGAAAAATATTTCTAACGAAAATTTTTCTATAGAAAAATATTTCTAACGAAAATTTTTCTATAGAAAAATATTTCTAACGAAAATTTTTCTATAGAAAAATATTTCTAACGAAAATTTTTCTATAGAAAAATATTTCTAACGAAAATTTTTCTATAGAAAAATATTTCTAACGAAAATTTTTCTATAGAAAAATATTTCTAACGAAAATTTTTCTATAGAAAAATATTTCTAACGAAAATTTTTCTATAGAAAAATATTTCTAACGAAAATTTTTCTATAGAAAAATATTTCTAACGAAAATTTTTCTATAGAAAAATATTTCTAACGAAAATTCTTCTATAGAAAAATATTTCTAACGAAAATTTTTCTATAGAAAAATATTTCTAACGAAAATTTTTCTATAGAAAAATATTTCTAACGAAAAATTTTCTATAGAAAAATATTTCTAACGAAAAATTTTCTATAGAAAAATATTTCTAACGAAAAATTTTCTATAGAAAAATATTTCTAACGAAAAATTTTCTATAGAAAAATATTTCTAACGAAAAATTTTCTATAGAAAAATATTTCTAACGAAAAATTTTCTATAGAAAAATATTTCCAACGAAAAATTTTCTATAGAAAAATATTTCTAACGAAAAATTTTCTATAGAAAAATATTTCTAACGAAAAATTTTCTATAGAAAAATATTTCTAACGAAAAATTTTCTATAGAAAAATATTTCTAACGAAAAATTTTCTATAGAAAAATATTTCTTACGAAAAATTTTGTATAGAAAAATATTTCTAACGAAAAATTTTCTATAGAAAAATATTTCTAACGAAAAATTTTCTATAGAAAAATATTTCCAACGAAAAATTTTCTATAGAAAAATATTTCTAACGATAAATTTTCTATAGAAAAATATTTCTAACGAAAAATTTGCTATAGAAAAATATTTCTAACGAAAAATTTTCTATAGAAAAATATTTCCAACGAAAAATTTTCTATAGAAAAATATTTCTAACGAAAATTTTTCTATAGAAAAATATTTCTAACGAAAAATTTTCTATAGAAAAATATTTCCAACGAAAAATTTTCTATAGAAAAATATTTCTAACGAAAAATTTTCTATAGAAAAATATTTCTAACGAAAAATTTTCTATAGAAAAATATTTCTAACGAAAAATTTTCTATAGAAAAATATTTCTAACGAAAAATTTTCTATAGAAAAATATTTCTAACGAAAAATTTTCTATAGAAAAATATTTCTTACGAAAAATTTTGTATAGAAAAATATTTCTAACGAAAAATTTTCTATAGAAAAATATTTCTAACGAAAAATTTTCTATAGAAAAATATTTCCAACGAAAAATTTTCTATAGAAAAATATTTCTAACGATAAATTTTCTATAGAAAAATATTTCTAACGAAAAATTTGCTATAGAAAAATATTTCTAACGAAAAATTTTTATAGAAAAATATTTCTAACGAAAAATTTTCTGTAGAAAAATATTTCTAACGAAAAATTTCCTAAAGAAAAAAATTTCTAACGAAAAATTTTGTAAAGAAAAAAATTTCTAACGAAAAATTTTGTAAAGAAAAAAATTTCTAACAAAAAATCTTCTAAGGAAAAAAATTTCTAACGAAAAATTTTGTAAAGAAAAAAATTTCTAACGAAAAATTTTGTAAAGAAAAAAATTTCTAACAAAAAATCTTCTAAGGAAAAAAATTTCTAACGAAAAATTTTCTAAAGAAAAAAATTTCTAACGAAAAATTTTCTATAGAAAAATATTTCTAGCGAAAATTTTTCTATAGAAAAATATTTCTAGCGAAAATTTTCTATAGAAAAATATTTCTTTCAGAAAATTTTTCTATAGAAAAATATTTCTTTCAGAAAATTTTTCTATAGAAAAATATTTCTTGCAGAAAATTTTTCTATAGAAAAATATTTCTTGCAGAAAATTTTTCTATAGAAAAATATTTCTTTCAGAAAATTTTTCTATAGAAAAATATTTCTTTCAGAAAATTTTTCTATAGAAAAATATTTCTTTCAGAAAATTTTTCTATAGAAAAATATTTCTTTCAGAAAATTTTGATGATTTTTATAAAGGAAGTAAAGTAAAACTCCGAGAAATATTTAATATGAAATTCAGTTTATTGATAATTATGTTTAATGAAGTATGTCTTTACACAACGAGAATTAGAATGAGAATAAAGATAATATTAAGAATGAACAATACAAAAGTAGAAGAACAACGTATACATTGGAGTTGCCAGATTATTTTCAATACTCCTCCTCAATGTAGATGTTGTTTCACAAAAACAAATTTAATTCAATCTCAATAAATCTACAAATACACAATGTTTAATCTTCGGAAGATTTTTCGTTAAAATATCGGCGATCATATCAGCCGTCGGACAATATACTAGCTCCACCTCATTACTTTTAACCAAGTCTCTGATGTGATGGAATCTTATATCAATGTGTTTGCTACGCTTATGCAAGACAGGATTTTCTGCTAATTTCTGAGCGCCTTGATTATCGATGTGTAGAATAATCGGAACATCACCATGCTCTCCCAAATCAATTAATAATCTTTTTAAGTAAATAGCTTCTTTTGCTGCTTCGGAAGCTGCCATATATTCAGCCTCTGTACTGCTAAGTGCGACTGAACATTGTTTTCTTGACTCCCAGGAGATAGGACATCCATTGTAGTAAAATACAAATCCTGTATAAGATTTTCTGTCCTCTGCGTTACCTCCCCAGTCTGCATCAACAAAGCCCTCTAGACCACAACCTTTGGATCCGTAAATCATCTTTAAATTTTTAGTTCCGGCCAAATACCTCAATATGTGCTTTAGCTTTGTCATATGTTCAATATGAGGATCTGAATTTCTTTGAGCCATCTTGGATATCGAGTGCAATATATCGGGTCTAGTTGATATAGCTAAATACATTAGAGCACCTATCAACGATTGGTAGTCATGTTGATCACATTTCTCGCAGTCACTACCGCAATTTGTTTGGTAACCAGCTTCTAATGGTACCGAAACTGACTTACACTCATCCATTCCATATTGCTTTAAAATATCTAAAATATATTGATTTTGGCTCAATTTAATCTCACCTGTTTCAGATTCCCTCTCAATTTCCATTCCTAGGAAATGTTTTAATGGACCTTTATCACTGACCTCAAACTCACTTGAAATGTCTGCTTTCACTTGCTGAACTACTGCCAAATTACTGGATCCAACAATCAAGTCGTCCACATAAACTGCAATTAAAACCAAATTATCTCTGATGGTCGCCTTATATAAACATGGTTCGTTATCGCAAGGAACGAAATTCATCTTTCTTAACACGCCATCCAGTTTGCTGTTCCATTCTTTACCGCTTTGTTTTAAACCATAAATTGCCTTATAAAGACGCAAAACTTTATTCGGTGATCTCTCATCAACGAAATTAGGGGGTTGTTGCATATAAATTACATCCTGTAAATTACTATTTAAATATGCTGTGCTGACATCCATCTGATGTAAATGCATTTTATTTTTCACTGCTAATGCCAGAAGCAATCGTATAGTTGAATAACGCACAACTGGAGAAAAAGTCTCGCTAAAATCAACTCCAAACCGTTGGTTACAACCTTTGGCTACTAGACGTGCCTTGTACCGTTCAATCTCTCCATTTGGACCACGCTTCAGAGCATACACCCACTTACACGGTATCGCCATGTGCCCCTCGGGTAAATTCACTAAACCCCAGGTTTTATTCTTTTTAAGAGCAAGAAATTCATCTTCCATGGCCTTTTTCCAAAACTGTTTGTTTTTGCTCGAAAATGCCTCCTCAACCGTTTGCGGAATATTTTCATTCATCGCCACACAGATTTCATTTTGCTCAGTTTGATTATAATTAAACTGCTTTTTCGGCCTGCCGGGTTTACCGCTGCGAATTATTTTAGGCCTACCACGATCCACACATTGTTGCTCATTATGATTACTGGAACCATCATCATTAGCTTCTGCATCAAAAAAACTCCTCACGATCAACTTCTTGCACAGGAGGTTGGCATTCTTTGTCAACTGCATCTGCACCGTTGTCGCCTACATTCTGATCTAAGCATAAGATCAAATAATCATCAGCCTTAAGATTTTCTTTATTGCTGTTGTTGTTGCCGTCACCAATTTCTGCACCATACAAATTTTCATCGAACAAAACATCTCTTTGCTCGACTACAGTTCTTGTTGTTGTATTAAAAAGACGATAAGCTTTTGACGTCATAGAATATCCAACCATAATATATGGTGTACCCTTTGCCTCAAACTTCGATTTATGAGATGATTTGTTAAGGCTTACTGCATATGCACCAAAAGTCTTTAAATGTCCTACACTAGGTTTTCTGCCGAACCACACTTCATATGGTGTTTTATTTTCCAATTGTTTTGTTGGGCATCGGTTTCTAATATATGCAGCAGTATTTACTGCTTCTGCCCATAAATATTCTTTTACGCCAGCATGCACCATCATGGATCGTGCCATTTCTATAAGAGTACGATTGGCTCGTTCTGCCACGCCGTTCTGCTGAGGCGTATACGGCACCGTCAGTTGTCTTCTTATACCTTGTGCAGCCAAATATTCATTAAATTGAGTACTCAAAAACTCACCACCATTATCTGTTCGCAATGTTTTTATTTTACAACCAATCTGTTTTTCTACATGAGCCTTGAATAATTGAAACTTCTCAAAAACTTCGCTCTTGTTTTTAATCATGTATACAAAAACCATTCGAGACATGTCGTCAATAAATGTTACGAAATACTTTGCTCCACCAACAGACTTTATGTTGAAAGGCCCACAAACGTCAGAATGAACGACTTCTAACATGCTGTTTGTCTTCGTATTACTCTCTTTTGGGAATGATAGAACATGTATCTTACTCAACATACATGTTTTACATTTTGCAGCTTCATTCATGCTGTTAACATTCATCCCTTTTACCATGTCATTGTTACATAAATCATGCAAACTTTTAAAATTCAAATGGCCATATCTGTTATGCCAAACAGTATTGATGTTATTAGCAGCGCATACTCTTTCAACAGTATGATCGTTCTCTGCAACGAACATGTTATCTATGCGCGCGGCCTTAAGTACAACAGTACCATCTCTTCTCTTTATTACAGACTTGTTTGAATCGAACACCACAAACAATCCACAATCGACTGCTTTATTTACAGAAATGAAGTTTCCCTGCAACTCGGAAGAGAACAAAACGTTTTGAAGTAAAATTTCAAAATTATTGTTGTAAATTAATACATCACCTTTTCCACTGGCCGTAATGAATTTATTGCCAGCCAAAGCAATAACTTCATTATGATCATTAAAACGAACGAACATTTCTCTGTTGTTACACATGTGTGCTGTAGCTCCGCTGTCGATGTACCAACTGTTTATATTCAACGAACTTCTGTCTGCTGCAGCTACCATCGTCATTGCTTGTGCTTCGTTTTTCTTCTTGTGTTTTTTCTCGCAGTTACTAGCATAGTGACCAAAAACACCACACAAAAAACACTTGCCCTTGAACTTTTTGTTATTCTTTTTGTCTCTATTTGAATTAGTTGTTTTTGCAATTAATGCTTTTTGTTGAGAACTTGACGCTGCATGCCCGTTATCTATTTTTTCTTTTCTTCTCTTTCCTTCTTCTAGAAGTTTCTGCTTCAATAAAGGTAATTTTGGCAAATCATCCCTTGTTTCCATTGCGATCACGAAATTATCAAACTCTTTTGGGAGACTTGAAAGGAGCATGATGACTAGTAACTCCTCCTGGATCTGAATGCCACTTTCTGTCAACTTCTCTGATATTTCGGCAAATTCATTTAGATGGTTCACAACATTACCATCCTCAGGCATTGACAGATTCACTAACCTTTTGTATAGTGACACCTTCTGTAGCGGTCCTTTTGGCATGTGAACTTGTTGCAACGTAGTCCAGGCATCATGGGAAGATTTACAATTCTTTATGTAACACAATTGTGCTGCCTTCACACCCAAGCATATGGTCGCAAGCGCCTTTTCGTCATCGGATTCCCACTTATCGTTGTTCTCATCTTGATTTCCACGTTTCAATTGTCCACTGACAATTTTCCAGAAACCACCATGAATCAAGATGCTTTTCATCTGTATGGACCAACTGTCGTAGTTGTTTTCGTCCAACTTTTCAATTTGCATCACCGGTGCACTCATTTTATTGTTTTTTCTTAAACGCACAGAACTTCAATATTTCACAGTTTCCTTCTGCTAGTCCGTAACACTTTTACGGGATCTGGATACTATTCTTCTTTTATGGATTCTAGGAATTATTATTTCTTTACGGGTCCTGGGCCCATAACCTGATGATTTTTATAAAGGAAGTAAAGTAAAACTCCGAGAAATATTTAATATGAAATTCAGTTTATTGATAATTATGTTTAATGAAGTATGTCTTTACACAACGAGAATTAGAATGAGAATAAAGATAATATTAAGAATGAACAATACAAAAGTAGAAGAACAACGTATACATTGGAGTTGCCAGATTATTTTCAATAAATTTTTCTATAGAAAAATATTTCTTTCAGAAAATTTTTCTATAGAAAAATATTTCTTTCAGAAAATTTTTCTATAGAAAAATATTTCTTTCAGAAAATTTTTCTATAGAAAAATATTTCTTTCAGAAAATTTTTCTATAGAAAAATATTTCTTTCAGAAAATTTTTCTATAGAAAAATATTTCTTTCAGAAAATTTTTCAATAGAAAAATATTTCTTTCAGAAAATTTTTCTATAGAAAAATATTTCTTTCAGATGATTTTTCTACAGAAAAATATTTCTTTCAGAAAATTTTTCTATAGAAAAATATTTCTTTCAGAAAATTTTTCTATAGAAAAATATTTCTTTCAGATGATTTTTCTACAGAAAAATATTTCTTTCAGAAAATTTTTCTATAGAAAAATATTTCTTTCGGAAAATTTTTCTATAGAAAAATATTTCTTTCAGAAAATTTTTCTATAGAAAAATATTTCTTTCAGAAAATTTTTCTATAGAAAAATATTTCTTTCAGAAAATTTTTCTATAGAAAAATATTTCTTTCAGAAAATTTTTCTATAGAAAAATATTTCTTTCAGAAAATTTTTCTATAGAAAAATATTTCTTTCAGAAAATTTTTCTATAGAAAAATATTTCTTTCAGAAAATTTTTCTATAGAAAAATATTTCTTTCAGAAAATTTTTCTATAGAAAAATATTTCTTTCAGAAAATTTTTCTATAGAAAAATATTTCTTTCAGAAAATTTTTCTATAGACAAATATTTCTTTCAGAAAATTTTTCTATAGAAAAATATTTCTTTCAGAAAATTTTTCTATAGAAAAATATTTCTTTCAGAAAATTTTTCTATAGAAAAATATTTCTTTCAGAAAATTTTTCTATAGAAAAATATTTCTTTCAGAAAATTTTTCTATAGAAAAATATTTCTTTCAGAAAATTTTTCTATAGAAAAATATTTCTTTCAGAAAATTTTTCTATAGAAAAATATTTCTTTCAGAAAATTTTTCTATAGAAAAATATTTCTTTCAGAAAATTTTTCTATAGAAAAATATTTCTTTCAGAAAATTTTTCTATAGAAAAATATTTCTTTCAGAAAATTTTTCTATAGAAAAATATTTCTTTCAGAAAATTTTTCTATAGAAAAATATTTCTTTCAGAAAATTTTTCTATAGAAAAATATTTCTTTCAGAAAATTTTTCTATAGAAAAATATTTCTTTCAGAAAATTTTTCTATAGAAAAATATTTCTTTCAGAAAATTTTTCTATAGAAAAATATTTCTTTCAGAAAATTTTTCTATAGAAAAATATTTCTTTCAGAAAATTTTTCTATAGAAAAATATTTCTTTCAGAAAATTTTTCTATAGAAAAATATTTCTTTCAGAAAATTTTTCTATAGAAAAATATTTCTTTCAGAAAATTTTTCTATAGAAAAATATTTCTTTCAGAAAATTTTTCTATAGAAAAATATTTCTTTCAGAAAATTTTTCTATAGAAAAATATTTCTTTCAGAAAATTTTTCTATAGAAAAATATTTCTTTCAGAAAATTTTTCTATAGAAAAATATTTCTTTCAGAAAATTTTTCTATAGAAAAATATTTCTATCGAAAATATGATAAATTAAAGACATAATTGAAATAGTAGCTTTTATTTGCGCTAGTAATAATACAGTGAAAACCCTTACAAGTAGACACCTAAACTATTATTTCGATATATTACAAATATAATGGAAATATTATTTCTTTTTGATGATGAGCATAAAAACTTATATGAAATAACAATATGACTTTATTTTCGATATACATAGTTCATACATGCGTAAATAAATGTATAAGTATATATATATATATATGTATATGTAATACATAACATACATTTTTATATAGAAAAGTGTGTTTCTTTGAAATTTCTTTTTACAAAAATTTACTGGAATATTGGAATGCAATAAAATAGATTTCATATAAACTTTTTCAGGATTAGCTAAAATTTTTGTTTAGTATTCACGGTTTAATAAAAATTCTTGATAAAAAATAGGAAAAACTTTGTAATAAATATTTTATGTGCTCAAATGCACACAAATTCATTCATCTTTGCCCAACATCTAGACAAGATTTACATATAATATAATAGTAAGTATATCATGTTAAATACAGCCAAATCCCTAACATCAGCGGTCTACTTGTAACACTAACATAAGTGTTAGCGGTAATGTTAATGACTTTATAGGTGGCTATATGTTGGATACGATGGTTAACCTTTAAACTGCTGGGAAATTTTAATATATTATATTTATATTATATTTTATGGATGATATTAAAATTTAAGAGCGATTGTAATGCAATAAATTTTCTACTAAAATAAAAACATATGAGTTCATCATTTTAGCAGCAAATATTAGGGAAATGTATCAAAAACATTTATAGATATTAAATACATTTACTTGTATATTATACAGAATTATAGTATCCCAGTAAAACTTTTCATTACCAAATAATGAGTTAAACAGTTAAACTATTGAACACGAACTACTTACTCATTCGCTGTTTAAGTCATTACATTAACATGGGGATGTCATTGGAGGCAAGTACTTACCAATTGCAGAAAAGTAATGACTTAAGTAAGCAATTTGAAAGCAACAACAACAACAGCAACAACTTTTTTGTTGTTGTTTTATTAAAAACATATATTTTTAAACGAAATACAAAATTTTTTTATGATCCCATGGGGGCTCGAACCCAGACCCTCCGACTGCTAGGCAGAGACTCTTCCACTGAGCTACTTCATATGTTGAAAACTTAGCAGCTTATAATTAATATAAACAATTTTTATTTTTAGATCCAAAATCATGTGAAAATAACTTTGTTTTTCCCTGCTTTTTTTTTGCTTTGTTGTAATTTTTGGAAAAATATTTTTATACGATTTTTTGTAATTATTTTAAAACTTTTTTAAAATTATTTTAAAACTTAAACAATTTAAATCTTCTTTTTTGTATAAGTTTTTTCATAAGATCAACTCTTACTTACTTAAATGTTACAACCTGTTAAGGTCAAAGTCCGAGCATATTTTAGAATTCCATGGATTTCGATCTTGTGCGAATATTCTCCAATTTTATAGGCCAAGCTTTGAAAAATGTTCCTCTACTTGATCTTTCTATCGAAGTTTCGGACATCCTCCTCTAATATTAGGTAGTGGGACATTTCAATTCTAATTTTATCCTCTTCATTGTATTTTTTTTTTTTTCAAGAGAGGGTTACTAGCCCGTAATCCTAACCCATTTTTATCGATCTTATGGGACAACTCTCGGAACATGTTAACTCACAATATTAATGGGTGTTAAACTAGCTCCCAGGGTGATACCATGAGGAGGTGTGTGTCCATAGTTGAGATGAAGGATGACCCAGATAAGTTGGGCTTACCAAGTTAAGACCAATTAGAATCGTGTTTGGTATTCAACATCCCCTACATAATCAAAATTGACTCATGATGGTATTTTTTCATTAACGTGAGTTAGTTTTACAATTTTTTTTTTACAAAAGATAATATTTAAGTTCTTAAAATTCAAAAATCATTTAAAAAGACTCTTTTAATAAAAAAAAACTAAAAAAAAATTGTTGCCCTTGGTGGGATTTGAACCGGGGCCATTCAGTTTAAATTACCATCTTAATTACAAATAAGTACTTCTGTAATAACTTATTATTTATTCGGATGGTATGTTGTAGTCGTTACAAGGTAACCAGTTATCAGAGTACTTGCCATTACCAAAGTTTTGCTGGGATGCTTAAGTTATTTTATTTCTTTATATATAATATAATTATTTATGATGAACAATTGATCGATTTATAGGCAATTTCTATACCGCTACTTTTTCAATACTATAGCCCTATCCACAGCAGTAGTACTTGAAAACCCTTGTAAATATAGACTTTAGTTATGAAATAATTTTTATACCCTTCACCAGTAGGTGAAAGGGTATTATAAGTTTGTGATTCCGTTTGTAATTTTTTTATTAGTGATCGTAGACCCCATAAAAATTATACCGATTGACTCAGAATCGGGAGGAGAATCGATTAAGCGATGTCCGTCTGTCTGTCTGTCTGTCTGTCTGTCTGTCTGTCTGTCTGTCTGTCTGTCTGTCTGTCTGTCTGTCTGTCTGTCTGTCTGTCTGTCCGTCTGTCTGTTGAAATCAAGTTTCTGAAGCCCCTGGAGGATGTTCTTACATAAATTATATATCAGATTTTAGGAAATTCTCCCGCAATGAACGCTATTAAATTTCATTAAAATCGGTTTTTAAACACCGAAAATATCGAAAAAATACCAAAAATTAGACGAAAATTTTAAAATTTTTGATTGAAACACACTTTTAAATAACAAGAGAAAAAAGATACTCCTGGTGTACATGTGATAATATTTTATATATCAGATTGTAGGAAATAGTTTCCCAAAGCACTCTGTAAAATTTTATCAAAATCGGTTCATAAACAACTGAGATATCGCCAAAACACTGAATTTGATGTATCGCAAATTGCCCAAAGTTCGCATTAGAGAATGTTTGTTGAAAAAATGAAATGCAGAAATAGGAAAAACCATCCTCCTTTAGCACGGACCTACATAAATTTTATATCAGATTTTAGGAAATTAACCCGCCAAGCACGTTAATAAATTTTATCAAAAGCGGTCCATAAACAATTGAGATATCGCAATAACACTACATTTGATGTACAGCAAATTGCCCAAAGTACGTGTCTAAGAAATTTTGTTTACATTTCGTAAGTATTGTTTCAGCGATATCTCAGGTGTTTATGGACCGATTGTGATGAAATTTAACATCGTTCTTTGTGTGAGGATTTTCTAAAATCTATACTCCACAAATCTGATTACGAATACCATTCAAACTGTACCGATCAACTTTGAATCGGCAGGAAAATCGATTTCGCGACCTCCGTCCGTCCGTCTGTCTGTCTGTCCGTCCGTCTGTTTGTTTGTCCGTCCGTCTGTTTTTTTGTCCGTCATTCTACCTGTCTGTAATTTTTTCTGTTGTAGTCAAGTTTTGTCGATATCTCAGGTGTTTATTTTGATGAATTTTAATAGCGTCCTTCGCAGGAGATTACCTAAATCCTGGTGCATTCGGTAATTTGTGGTAGATATAATTTAGCGTTTAAGCGATGGTGTTTTGATCGACAATGATAAAATTCAGGGTGGCCCAATATCCTAAAATTTTGTGTAAAATCCAGGAGCTCCACAAATCTGATTTTAGCAGACAGACACTCTGCATTAATCTTAATTTTGTGTCTGACTTTTGAACATTATGATAACATCTGAGAATGTATTATATATCAAATTATAGGTAATCTTCCTAGGAAGTACAAAAATGCAGCTAACTACATGATATCCGTTCAAAACCTACATATGTATGTAAGTATCTCACATATCAACGAAAATTTAAATTTTTTAATTGCAATTGGGAGAAATCCGTTCACATTTGACAATTGATCCCGTATAACTTCGCCTAAGATACGATTATGACATTTAGTATAAAGACGTTGTACAATATTGATATTCAGGGCAATAGCGCCTAAAATAAACTTTCTAGAGAGACAACATTTGACAAAAGTATTTCTGATCTCTTGAAAAGTTCGATATTGAAAATGGGCGAGCTCTATTCACATTTAGTGAAATCTCCCATATAACCCCGACCGGGAATCGATTTAATGCTGACAAACTAAATCACATTAAAATTGCACAAGGAACTAGAGCAAAACTTTCCAAACATCCATCGGACAGATCGAAAGAACTATACATCCCAAATATTATTGATGAAGTGTTCATTTTAATTAATTAACTAACTTCAGATAAATAAGTAAATCTTTATTAACTTTTCCGACAAAGCTGATATCCATCCATTCAAAAGCTATATATTTCACGTATGTATCTAAAACTAAGAATGTATACTCTATAATATTAAGGCTTATCATTGTTAAAGCTTTGACCTAAATCAGTCCGCTAACTTCAGAGTTTTACATAACTAATCAAGAACTTTTACTAGTTGGATAATTCGTACGAATTAAAGTGCACAACCCTCACTGGGCACTGTGTTTTTGGGTTGCATGCCAGAATACTTAAACTTCATCAAATCGATGTGCTATTGCAAATGTAAGGGCATCTACATTTTGAAGCATCTTTTCTGCATGGTTTATCTGGTCTATCGAACTTTATTAAATGTTCGTAAAATATGTGTCTATTTTATTTCGAAGCTACTGGCTGGCTTAAATATGCATTCTCTACTTGTAGTCTAGTAATCATTATCTTTCACAAAGGGACCACTTAAAAACCCAAGTGAAGCTTCCCTAGACATCCTGCCCAACCTATCCTTTGGGTGCATAACTATTCTAGATGATGACGCCACCGAAAAGCTTTTCTTTTTCCGACTCTTAATTTTAAAGACTCTTTGCATATAATACTAGTATAACCAAATTTTGCTTGGAATTACATTAAGTACTTTTGCAGCACCATTGGTGAAGGGTATCCAAGATTCGGCAAAGCCGAATATACCACTCTTACTTGTTATTATACTCAAACCATGGAAAAGTTGTTTGTTTAAAAATACACGTTTTTTGGTCCCTAGAAAAGGGTTCTTTGAATTTTCTAATATTTCCGATTCATAACACCGTGTTACACACATTCTGTCCCATGAACCAAATATACTTTTTCAGAAAGAGGACAAAACATAAAAATACACGTGTAGTGTATCGCCGATTTTCATGTACACGTTAGAATTTTTTTTGTTTAAAACATAAGGCTCGCAGTGTCCGTCTGTCTGCCTGTGCGAAAGAATTTTAAGTCATTTTCCGTAATCCAATCGAGCTAAATTTATGCAGGCAGATTAGTGGAAATGTCTGTATCACGTCAAATTAAAAAAAATATTTTTATCAATTTTCAGATTTTCCGGAATTTTTTTGAAAAATTGGTTATCGGTTTTTTGTGAATGTTTCAGTTCCTTAAACCGATTTTTATACCCACCATCAAAAAGAATGTGGGGTATATTGAGATTGTCATTCCGTTTGTAATTTCCTTAATATTAGCTCACTGATATATATTCTGAATCCTTATGAAATTATAAAACGATTGAGCGATGTCCGTCTGTCTGTTCGTCTGTCTGTCTGTCTGTTGAAATCACGATAACGCCTAAACGAAAGGAGCTAGCTCACTGAAACTACGTAAAAACATTCTTCATCTTTGAGAAACTTTTGGTATTGAAATTGGACAAAATCGGTTAACATTTGACCATAGCTCCCATATAACCTCGACTACGCTAATCGCTTATTTGCTAATTAATGACAAACTATAATAGCTATGATGATACAATTTGGTTAATTGAAGTTTTGCATAAGCCCTAGGTGGCATATAAAATTTCATCAAAATCGGTTCACATTTAGTCATAGCTCCCATACAAAATATTTACGGAAACAGCCAAAAGATACAACCACTAAATTTAGTACGAGGTGATAGTACGTCAATGCCAACGAGTGTGCAAAATTTTGTCACAATCCGTCACCATTTGACCATAGCTCCCATATAAAAAACTTACGGAAACACAAAAATACAAAAAGAAAAGGGGGTTTATGTCCATCTGTCCGTCAGATAAAAGCGCGATAGCGCCTTAACAAAAAGGGCTACAGCAACAAAATTTTACAAAAGAAAGTTTTATGTGAATGCCAGCCAGTGTGCAATCGGTTATTATTTGACCATAGCTCCCATATAAAAAACTTACGGAAACACAAAAATACAAAAAGAAAAGACCGTTTATGTCCATCTTTCCGTCAGAGAAAAGCGCGATAGCTCCTTAACTACAAGAGCTAGAGAGACAAAATTTAGCAGAAGTATTTTCAATATGTTATAGAAATTATGTGCTGAAAATGGGTAAAATCGGTTCACATTTAATTAGAGCTCCCATATAACCCTGCACCGGGAATCACATTTATGCTGATAAATTGAATAAAATTGTAAAGTCTATGACTACTAAATTTACAACAGAGAAGTTTTATTCAACTTTCAGTCAGGTTGTCAAATTTTGTAGGAATCGGTCCATTTTCGACCATAGCTTTCATATAAAAACCACTCCCGGTAACCACTAAAATGCCACAAACGCCAGTTAAAAGCTATTAAATTATAAACTATGTCAGCTTTGGCCACTAAATTTTGCACAAATAAACCCTATACTAATAGCAGCCAGTATATTAAATTTTGTAACAATCGGTCAACATTTGGCTGTAGTTCTTATATATATAACTTCCCCTTTTTATATCTACAATCAAAAAGATTTGGAGGTACATTCAGTACATTAAGATTGCATCTACGAAATTAGATAGCTATCAATCAATTTAAGGTCCAGACTTTACACACGGTAGGTGCATTAGGAACTCCTAACAAAAGGCTCGTAAATCAGTAAAACTATCATCTCCTTCATCTTCAGTTTCGCGGTTAAAAATGCAATTTTTGGGGACAATTTAATATTACGCAAAACCGCTAAATACATATAAAGTTTTACACTTTTTACATCTTATTTTTCGTTCCAAGAATGCTAAGGCTAGATGTCCCAAAAAAAAATTTTAAGCATCGAGTTTGCCCCAATGTATGTTTTTTTAACACATAATACTGTAAATTTAGTCTGTGGATATAGATAGTATTATTGCCTTATGAATAAGACAGACATGTGTTCGTAAATTTTGTATATAATAAATATTATTTTGTAAAAAATTTAAACTGTGACCTAAATGTATGTTTTTGCGATTTTATGAACTTTAAAAAAACCTATTATTTTTAAAAATTTATAAAAATTTTTAAAATACCTGCCTTTTACGAAGAGAGCTATTGGAAATTGTATCCATTATATATTCTAAATTATCAATATATGGTAAATTTTTTCGTAAACAGAAATACATGATTTTGACAGTTTTAAAATTTTATCCTTGGTTTAATGTTTTTCGGATTCGCCCATATACAAAAAGGGGATGTTGTAAATATATATAAGAACTATAGCCAAATATTAACCAATTCTTACAAAATACGACCAATAGTTACATAAAACTTCCCTATTCAAAATTTAGTCGTCATAGCTACTACATTTGTATTCAATTTAACAGCATTAATGTGATTCCAGGGGCGGGGTTATATGGTAACCGATTTCGTCCATTTTTAATACATAACTTTTTCAAGATATCGAAAATACTTTTGTAAAATGTTGTCATTATAGCTCTTTTCGTTAAGGCGCAATCGCCTTAACAGACATAAATCCCCTTTTCGTTTTGTATTTTTGTGTTTCCGTAAGTTTTTTGTATGTAAATGATGAGCGATTGTGACTAAATTTTCCACACTACACATAAGACTTCCTTGTGGTAAATTTAGTGGCCAAAGCTATTGCAGTTTATCATTTATTGGCATTTAAGTGTATTTTAGGTGAAATTTAGGCTGTTTCCGTAAGTTTTTTGTATGGGAGCTATGGTTAAATATGAACAGACAGAGAGACAGACAGACAGACATACAGACATACAGACATACAGACATACAGACAGACAGACAGACAGACAGACAGACAGACAGACAGACAGACAGACAGACAGACAGACAGGCAGACAGGCAGACAGACAGACAGACAGACAGACAGACAGACAGACAGACAGACAGACAGACAGACAGACAGACAGACAGACAGACAGACAGACAGACAGACAGACAGACAGACAGACAGACAGACAGACAGACAGACAGACAGACAGACAGACAGACAGACAGACAGACAGACATACAGACAGACAGACAGACAGACAGACAGACAGACAGACAGACAGACAGATAGACAGACAGACAGACAGACAGACAGACAGACAGACAGACAGACAGACAGACAGACAGACAGACAGACAGACAGACAGACAGACAGACAGATAGACAGACAGACAGACAGACAGACAGACAGACAGACAGACAGACAGACAGACAGACAGACAGACAGACAGACAGACAGACAGACAGACAGACAGACAGACAGACAGACAGACAGACAGACAGACAGACAGACAGACAGACAGACAGATAGACAGATAGACAGATAGACAGATAGACAGATAGACAGACAGACAGACAGACGGACATCTCCCAAACGTCTTAGAATTGCATAGAGATTTCGAATATAGATCAGTTTTGGTTTTTGAGTCAATATTAAGGAAATTACAAACGAAATGGCAATCCCAATATACCCCCATTCTTTTTGAAGGTGGGTATAATAAAAGATTTGGGTATAATATTTCATCAAAAACAGAGATTGAAATCATATTAAGTTTTTAAATTTACCTCTTTAAATACATATATTTAAATATTTTGTTGTTTACCAAATGAACATAATTAATAATCTCATAAAGCTTGACATTCACAAAAAATTATTATTGAAATAAGTTTAGTAAATGTACACAAGTGTGTTTTGTTTAACAGGAAATGAGAAAATCCTGTTACCGGAAATGTAACAATTTCTTGTGACAAAACTTTAATCCAAGTGATTAAGATCAATATTCAATACATAATTAAGAAAGTATTTAACTTAGATAAATAAAATATAGGTAATATAGTTTATTTTAATCGGTTTAACTATAAGTTTCTTAAATCCTCTATGTGATAAATTTTAAGGAATTCGTAAAAGATTTTAGTCATAAGTCAGGTATTTATAGAAAGATTTCAATGTTTTTAATCCTATTTAATTAAATATAGATGATATTTTAATGTTTCGTAGATTAAACGTAAACAATTACCACTTCAATACACAGATAACCAATTTCCAGCTGTCAATTTTCTCTGAATTTCTGCCAAAAATTTAATATTTAGCAACCACAAAATTGATTAAAAATTAAATCTCTATTTGCTGTTGTCATTATTTTTTTTTTTTTTTTTTTGGAAACACCAAATATTTAATTTCAATTTAAATATTTATATATGCAAATGCTTGTTTGCATTTTATAAACATTTATTATTATTTTTGTTGATTTTGTTAAGTGAACATCAAGTCTAAGCCTTAAATGTAAATGATACGTTTTTTGAACGGATACATTTAATTGTATGAAATTAAATTTTAGCCAAATAAATAGATAATAGAATTTAAAATAAAATCCATTGTTATTAATTTGCATTGAAATTGAAATGTTTATTTGAAAAATTAAATATATGAAACTATATCAAAACTTTTAATTTCATTGAAATATTACCCAAATTTTAATTATATTTCGTATGAAATTCTACATTTATTTGTGCAAATTTTAAACATTATGCTTAATTTTATAATTATAATCAAAATAATCGGTTTATTTTTTTGTTCATTCAAAATTTAAATTTTTGTTAAAGAGTAGTAATACAATTCGTAATACGATATATACAATTTTAAAGGCAGTATAATTGTATATATCGTATTACGAATTGTGTTACTTGCACTGAAAAGGGGATAGTAGAGAAGTACACTAAGAGAAAAATGACGATCTGATTTCAAGAAAAAAAATCTACAATATAAGATTGCGAAATCTTGAATTTTCAATCTTGAAAATATAGCCAGTAAGATTTATATTCTTAAATTTAAGAATAAATTCTTATTTATGAGAATACAATCTAAAAATAAACATGTAATTTGTTTGCTTTTAAGATTTTAATCTTATTATAAGATTTTAAATCTTAATTTTAGATCGTATTCTTTATTTCAAGATTGTGATCTTGATTTCAAGATTTTATTCTTATTTTGAAGATTGTAAGTTCTAATCTTAAGATCGTATTCTTGATTTTGTAGATTTGTGTGCTTGTTTAAGGGAAATTTCTCAGTATTTTGTCATAAATTGTAATCCGCCGACCAAAGTAGTTGCGAAAAAGTGAAAAACTATTTTTTTGATAAAAAAAAATATAAATTTAATAAGAAATATAAATGGAAAACCTTAATCCGGATGAAGTGATCCTTTTAAATATTCCAATAAAAGGCAATTTAGTTCCGGTATGTGATGGGGAGTATGAATTGAACTGCCCTTCATAAGAAATTTCATCAGAATTCTCGGACGATGACGCGTTGCTGAAAATTTTTTTGAAAGAATTCGATCTGGAATGCGTTTTTCCGTACCTGCAGCGTAAGTTTTTAAGCATATTTATAAATACATAAGTAAATTTCTTTATAAAAAATTATATTGATTTAATTTGTTTCAGGCTCAAATGCAACTTTTAGAAGTCTGCAGTATATGAAAGCAGATGATGTAAAGGAAGCCATTCCACCCTTAGGACTTCGGATGGAGTTTCGTGAAAAATTATTTGTCTGGAAAAAGAAACAGGTTTTAATATTTTATTTAGAAAGTAAATTAAACCACTAATAGTTTTGTCCTTTAGTTTGAAATTGATGAAGATACACTTTCGATGCCGTCGAAGGTAGGTCAGTGGCTACAAAAATGTGCGGATGTAACTTCCACTCTATCGTCTCTGTAAATGTGGAAGTTAACAAAAAAGTGTTTGACAAGGTAAAAGTATTAGATAGTTGCTTAATACATTAAAATGTGTACAAAACATAAAATATTTTCGTTTATTTATATAGGATTTAGCTTCATTATTGAATGAATCAGTTAGTGGCAAAAACATCCTAGAATTTTATGCTTCACACAAAGATTTAAACAATAACTATCGTGATGAGCTGATCCAGATTATAGTACATCAAATTCTAAAAAAGGATCTCCCACTTCATCCTCACGATTTCTAAGATATATTGACAGA
Source organism: Stomorhina lunata (assembly GCA_933228675.1). NCBI lineage: Eukaryota > Metazoa > Arthropoda > Insecta > Diptera > Rhiniidae > Stomorhina > Stomorhina lunata. The sequence goes on from CAKOFX010000086.1 coordinate 19,704, forward strand.
AATATGCACACTTTTTCCAACGGAAGATGAAGTCAAGGTATTTTTAGGATAAAATTTTTTACTAACTACCTATAATCTAAAATAAATTTTAAAATATAGGAATACTATTACATTCCTCGAAGAGGAAAAAAATAATAAAAAATGTGTTTTATTTTATCTTTAAATACGAATATTATAATAAGAAAAAACGTGCTGACAATAAGATTTTCTGCTTGAAATCGAAACTTTTTCTGCTTGAAAGTAGAGTAAATGCGAAAAATCTTATTTTAAGAATAAACTCTTATTTTTCACGATTGTTTGTAAGATCGCAATCTTGAAAAAGTTCTCAGAACAAGATCGATAATTAAGAATGCGTTCTTATTATTTAAGATTATGTTATTATTAATTAAGAGTGCATTCTTAAAAATTAAGAATTTAATCTTAATTAATAAGAACACATTCTTAGTTATCGATCCTATGCTTAGATTTTTTTTAAGATTGCGATCTTACAAAGAATCTTAAAAAATTAAGATTTTATTCTCAAAATAAGATTTTTCGTATTTACTCTTCTTTCAAGCAGAAAAAGTTTCGATTTCAAGCAGAAAATCTTATTATCAGCACGTTTTTTCCCTGAGTGTAAAAGTTGATGAAAAATTA
>CAKOFX010000087.1:0-19296 GCA_933228675.1 Stomorhina lunata
CTTTATGTCAGAGAAAAGCGCGATAGTTCCTTAACTACAAGAGCTAGAGAGACAAAATTTAGCAAAAGTATTCTCGATATGTTATAGAAATTGTGTGCTGAAAATGGGTAAAATCGGTTCACATTTAGTTAGAGCTCCCATATAACCCCGCCTCGGGAAACGCATGAATGCTGATAAATTGTATACAATTGTAATAGCTGACGACTAAATTTAAAGTAGAGAAGTTTTATGCAACTATTGGAATATCAAATTTTATAAGAATCGGTCCATATTTGACTATAGCTTTCATATAAAAAACACTCCCGGAAACCAAAAAAAAAAATGTAGCAAAGGCCAGTTAAAAGCTATTAAATTAGAAACTATGACAGCTATGGCCACTAAATTTTGCAAAACCAAGCTTTATATAAATACCAGCCAGCGTGTAAAATTTTGTTACAATCGGTCAACATTTGGCTATAATTCTTACATATATTACATCCCCTTTTTTATATTTACAATCAAAAATATTCGGAGGTACAAGCAGCATATTAAGATTATGTATATGGTAGATGCATTAGGAACTCCTAAAAAAATATATGCACTTGTCGTATTACTATCAACTTCTTTATCCTAACTAAATATTAAGCTAAACGAAAAGTATTTAACAACTTATTAGTGTAAAACCTTATCCGGTTACGATAACGATTTTTTTTTTCAAATTAAATAAATACTAGGGAAACCACTTTTGAATGTTGAACTATAAAACTACTGCAACCGAAGTTATTCCAAATATTTTACCAACAATACCAACTAGAGTAACAACTTTTTTCCAATTTGGTCCACGTTTTGAATTTGCTGCACCCTCGTAGATATATGAGATACATTTCTAAATTTAACACAACTTGATGGTGGGTATATAAGATTCGGCACAGCCGAATATAACACTCTTACTTGTTTTAGGAATAAGGGCTTTTTAGAAAATTACTTAAATAGTTGCTAGTTTTGTGTAAATTGCCTTAAATTTTTGTTAGGAGGTGTATTTGCGTTAAATCCATTGAAATCATATAAATCAATTTTTAAAAAAGTGTGAGTTAGGGCCTTTCTATATGAGACCAACGATCAAACGAATAAATCAAAAACTTTAATTTTAGTGCAATCGATTAAAATTTAGCTTTTTTGTTTAGTATGATCAGAATAAAAAATCAAAAAATTTAAAGTTCATAAAATGATAATAAAACTCAAAAATATTTCAGCGGCAAAAAAATTGAAGAAAGTCAAATCAGTAGCATTTTGCGAATTTCACATATTTTTGTTTTTCAAAAAAGTGTCTACAATATTTTTATAATTTTTAAAATATGATGATAGTGAGTTTCATAATAATGTTCGTTCCAACTTTCTTATTCTTGCAGTTATGCTGTAATTACTGGACTTATTGAAATATTATCGCGTCGATGCATGAAAATACGTGAATCAATTGAAAACCACCAGAGTGTGGTTCTATCATTGTTGGCTACGCTTGGCTTCATTACCAGGTTCATTGATGTCTGTCCACCGGGTAAGTCTTAAGAATTCTACATATGAACTAATTTGTTACAAAATATACAAACTTTACCTACATTTCTATATTATCTAAGAAATGAAAAACAATTGTCTTTTTGGCTGAATGGTAGAGATAACTAGGAATTCTTTAATTCACTCAATCAGTCAGTCATTCAGGCATTCATTCATCAATGCGTAAATTTATGTTCATTCACACCTTGTGGCTAATTTTTTTTATTAATTTTCACCTTTTACTTTTCCCTTTTTTATTTATTTGTTATTTTATATAATTTTCCCTACTGTTATCAATTTCCTTTTCTTTTACATCATTTTGTTAATTTCATTCACCTTTTCTGTTGCAGGACCCTCAGATCCTACACGTTTCCTAAGTGCGGCAAAGTCAACAGAACTCTTTGGTTCGATATCGATGCTCTATGCCAGCGTAGTACCAATTGGTGAGTAACCCCTGCTGTGTTTAATTCTCGTAATTGAAGTCAAATAGTTTTCGTTTCATAATGATCCATGACTCACATCTTTATGATAGACTCAAGTTCTTTATATTTCTTTGTTGTTGTATATTTTCCTAATCAAGTGCAAAGTGCATTTTTCGGATGATTTACTTTTTCGTTTGTACTTCAGCGTTACATTTCATCTTTAACATTTTCATTTCTTTTTCTTACTAACAATTCTTGAGTTAACGTGAGTTTTCTTGAAAAACGGAAATTATAAAGTTTTTCTTTTGAAATGCTTGATTGGAAATTTCATATACGAGCACATATACCTACATTTTATTTATGACTTTATGATTTCATATCCGTTTTTCTACATCTTTCCTTTTTCTTTGATTTATTTATGATTCAACAGACGATAATGATGATAATAATGTTGTTGCTGTTGTTTTTCTGTCATTTTTACAGGTGAATGCATTCCACCGAGAACGATTTCGTTAGCGGCTGCAACATTTAATCTTCTAGTTTCAATGGCTGTGTTGGATTTATCTACGTTCCAGGTAATTTTTTTAAGACTAGACTATGACTAGACTATGACTAGACTATGATTAGACTATGATTAGACTATGATTAGACTATGACTAGACTATGACTAGACTATGACTAGACTATGACTAGACTATGACTAGACTATGACTAGACAATGACTAGACTATGACTAGACTATGACTAGACTATGACTAGACTATGACTAGACTATGACTAGACTATGACTAGACTATGACTAGACTATGACTAGACTATGACTAGACTATGACTAGACTATGACTAGACTATGACTAGACTATGACTAGACTATGACTAGACTATGACTAGACTATGACTAGACTATGACTAGACTATGACTAGACTATGACTAGACTATGACTAGACTATGACTAGACTATGACTAGACTATGACTAGACTATGACTAGACTATGACTAGACTATGACTAGACTATGACTAGACTATGACTAGACTATGACTAGACTATGACTAGACTATGACTAGACTATGACTAGACTATGACTAGACTATGACTAGACTATGACTAGACTATGACTAGACTATGACTAGACTATGACTAGACTATGACTAGACTATGACTAGACTATGACTAGACTATGACTAGACTATGACTAGACTATGACTAGACTATGACTAGACTATGACTAGACTATGACTAGACTATGACTAGACTATGACTAGACTATGACTAGACTATGACTAGACTATGACTAGACTATGACTAGACTATGACTAGACTATGACTAGACTATGACTAGACTATGACTAGACTATGACTAGACTATGACTAGACTATGACTAGACTATGACTAGACTATGACTAGACTATGACTAGACTATGACTAGACTATGACTAGACTATGACTAGACTATGACTAGACTATGACTAGACTATGACTAGACTATGACTAGACTATGACTAGACTATGACTAGACTATGACTAGACTATGACTAGACTATGACTAGACTATGACTAGACTATGACTAGACTATGACTAGACTATGACTAGACTATGACTAGACTATGACTAGACTATGACTAGACTATGACTAGACTATGACTAGACTATGACTAGACTATGACTAGACTATGACTAGACTATGACTAGACTATGACTAGACTATGACTAGACTATGACTAGACTATGACTAGACTATGACTAGACTATGACTAGACTATGACTAGACTATGACTAGACTATGACTAGACTATGACTAGACTATGACTAGACTATGACTAGACTATGACTACACTATGACTAGACTATGACTAGACTATGACTAGACTATGACTAGACTATGACTATATGACTAGACTATGACTAGACTATGACTAGACTATGACTAGACTATGACTAGACTATGACTAGACTATGACTAGACTATGACTAGACTATGACTAGACTATGACTAGACTATGACTAGACTATGACTAGACTATGACTAGACTATGACTAGACTATGACTAGACTATGACTAGACTATGACTAGACTATGACTAGACTATGACTAGACTATGACTAGACTATGACTAGACTATGACTAGACTATGACTAGACTATGACTAGACTATGACTAGACTATGACTAGACTATGACTAGACTATGACTAGACTATGACTAGACTATGACTAGACTATGACTAGACTATGACTAGACTATGACTAGACTATGACTAGACTATGACTAGACTATGACTAGACTATGACTAGACTATGACTAGACTATGACTAGACTATGACTAGACTATGACTAGACTATGACTAGACTATGACTAGACTATGACTAGACTATGACTAGACTATGACTAGACTATGACTAGACTATGACTAGACTATGACTAGACTATGACTAGACTATGACTAGACTATGACTAGACTATGACTAGACTATGACTAGACTATGACTAGACTATGACTAGACTATGACTAGACTATGACTAGACTATGACTAGACTATGACTAGACTATGACTAGACTATGACTAGACTATGACTAGACTATGACTAGACTATGACTAGACTATGACTAGACTATGACTAGACTATGACTAGACTATGACTAGACTATGACTAGACTATGACTAGACTATGACTAGACTATGACTAGACTATGACTAGACTATGACTAGACTATGACTAGACTATGACTAGACTATGACTAGACTATGACTAGACTATGACTAGACTATGACTAGACTATGACTAGACTATGACTAGACTATGACTAGACTATGACTAGACTATGACTAGACTATGACTAGACTATGACTAGACTATGACTAGACTATGACTAGACTATGACTAGACTATGACTAGACTATGACTAGACTATGACTAGACTATGACTAGACTATGACTAGACTATGACTAGACTATGACTAGACTATGACTAGACTATGACTAGACTATGACTAGACTATGACTAGACTATGACTAGACTATGACTAGACTATGACTAGACTATGACTAGACTATGACTAGACTATGACTAGACTATGACTAGACTATGACTAGACTATGACTAGACTATGACTAGACTATGACTAGACTATGACTAGACTATGACTAGACTATGACTAGACTATGACTAGACTATGACTAGACTATGACTAGACTATGACTAGACTATGACTAGACTATGACTAGACTATGACTAGACTATGACTAGACTATGACTAGACTATGACTAGACTATGACTAGACTATGACTAGACTATGACTAGACTATGACTAGACTATGACTAGACTATGACTAGACTATGACTAGACTATGACTAGACTATGACTAGACTATGACTAGACTATGACTAGACTATGACTAGACTATGACTAGACTATGACTAGACTATGACTAGACTATGACTAGACTATGACTAGACTATGACTAGACTATGACTAGACTATGACTAGACTATGACTAGACTATGACTAGACTATGACTAGACTATGACTAGACTATGACTAGACTATGACTAGACTATGACTAGACTATGACTAGACTATGACTAGACTATGACTAGACTATGACTAGACTACGACTAGACTATGACTAGACTATGACTAGACTATGACTAGACTATGACTAGACTATGACTAGACTATGACTAGACTATGACTAGACTATGACTAGACTATGACTAGACCATGACTAGACTATGACTAGACTATGACTAGACTATGACTAGACTATGACTAGACTATGACTTTTTTTTTTTTTTTTTTTTTTTTTTTTTTGGTATGGGTTTCGGAATCCTGTTTACGGATGCAAATTGGCATTCATATTCATGGCTTACGGATATGAACAGCAATCTACTATGTGAGACTCGAACTACGTCCCTACTCACTAAACCATATTCCCATGCATCGACCACTCTCCCCGCGGCACTGCTGTTAGGTATTACTTCGCGGGGCTGGTTAGCGCTACGGCTATCTACATATTTGATACAGCTCTGTTATTTTCTTTGCGAATGTCTTCTTCATTCCTTAGTTGAAGGTGTATTTCACATATAAAATTTGACACTAGAGCCCATTTTTCTTTAGATTGTAGCATTAAATCTACTATATTGTTGGGATTTATAGGGTCTCCCACTTCGCTCATTATCAAGTTTCTCTGTACTTGGAATCTTGGACAGTTAAAAACTACATGCTCTGCATCTTCAGTTATTGAACACATTGGACAGTTTGGAGAATTATCTAGACCATACTTGAATAGATATCCTCTGTACCCTCCATGGCCGCTTAAGAATTGTGTTAAGTAGTAATTAACATCACCATGTTTACGTGTTATCCATTTACTAATGTTTGGAATCAGTTTGTAGGTCCATCGACCTTTTTCTGTATTTTCCCACCTTCTTTGCCATTTCACAATAGTATCATCTCTTTCAATTTGTTTTCTCTCGCGGGGGTTTTCTTCTCTATTGTTTTCCTTGGATACATAAATGCTATGTGCCTCAAAGGAAGACAAGTCAATAGGGATCATACCAGCAATTATCGCTGAAGCTTCAAGAGATATTGTTCTGTATCCGCTACAGACTCGGAGGCAACTCTGACGGAATAGTGAGATTATGTTTTTACGTGTCGTGTTTTTAATGGACCTGGCCCAAATAGGAGCTCCATACAGTAAGATCGACATTGTTACTCTAGTTAATAAGATTCTACGGCTTTGTCTTGGCCCTCCAACATTTGGCATAATTCTGCTGAGAGCATTACTAACTGCTGCGGCTTTTTTATATGCGTATTCCATATGCGCCTTAAAGTTTAGTTTATCATCAATCATAACTCCTAGGTACTTCAGAGAAGGGGATGACGTTATAATAGTCTCACCTACTTGGATATTTAATGTTTCTTTTTTCCTACGGTTACTAATTAAAACTGCTTCTGTTTTATGTTCTGCTAGTTCTAAACCGGCTTTATCTAGCCATGATTTCACAATACTAATTGTCTCGTTGGTATACATTTGAACTTCATCTAGGAATCGTGCACATACGACTATAGCTATATCGTCTGCGAATCCTATAATATTCGCCTCTTCAGGGATATTCAACTCCAGCACTCCGTTATACATTACATTCCATAGTAATGGCCCAAGTACTGAGCCCTGGGGTACTCCTGCTGAGGTTTCATATGATTTCATACCATCATCCGTATTATACCAGAGTGTTCTGTTGTTGAAATAGTCTCCTACAATTCTAATAATGTAATTTGGGACATCTAGGTTTCTTAGTGTTGACATAATAAAATTCCAGCCAGCGCTATTAAAAGCATTTTTAATATCTAAAGTAACAACCACACAGTACTTTTTATTCGCTCCTTTACCCTTTATCGCATTTTCTGCAATTGTTTTCACTTGATTTATCGCATCTATCGTCGATCTTGATTTACGAAAACCATATTGTCTGACCGAGAGTCCATTTACACTTTCCACAGCTTCTAGCAGTCTATTATAAATCACTCTTTCTAGGACTTTACCTAGAGTATCCAATAGACATATTGGTCGGTACGATGACGGCTCGCCGAGGCGTTTGTTGGGCTTTGGAATTAAGACCAGTTTTTGCTTTTTCCATACTTCTGGAAATTCTCCAGTGCGAAGGCAGGAGTTAAAGACATCTGCAAATACTTGTGGATTAGCCTTAAGCGCAGTTTTAAGTGCTTTGTTCGGAATTCTATCTAAACCAGGGGCTTTCTTGTCACCAATATGGGAGCAGGTTTGGAGAACTTCTTCTTCTGTCACTTCTTCTATATCGGCTATAGGATATATCGGCATACTCTGCGTCGGCTGCCCTTTTGGAAACAATACTTCTATTATTTTTCTAAGGAGGTATGGGCATGTTACTTCTGGGGTTCTTTGGGTTCTTAACCTTGTCATAACTATGCGATATGCATTTCCCCATGGATTGGAATCAACTTCATTGCAAAGCAGTTTAAAACTTTCCTGTTTGCTTTTCCTTATAGCCTTTTGAAAGTTACGCCTAGTTTGTATGTATAGTTGACGTTTACTCTCGGAATCTTGTCGTGACTGCCCCCTTTGGAATATACGTCTTGCTTTAAGACAGGCTCTTCTTAGTTCAGCAATTTCGGAGTTCCACCAATAATTTGGTTTCCTGCGATTTGCTTGTACTTTTCTAGGCATTGATGCATCACATGCTTTTTTTAGAGCTTCAGTTATTTGTTTTCTTGTTACATCGTGTGTAGCTCCGGGTGTTAACCTGGATGAGAATTCGGCCAAGAAAGATTCTGTATCAAATTTCTCTTGGGCCCAGCCTATCGTTTGGGAACGATTTTTTGATTTAGAGGGGTTGATTTCTTCGATGTTATATAATATAGCCTGGTGGTCGCTATGTGTATAGTGCTCACTTACTTTCCAATTTATATTTCTTGCCAGAGATGGGCTAGTGAACGTGATGTCAACAATAGAACCAGTTGCACCTCTTCTAAATGTTTGAATGCTTCCAGTGTTAGACAATACCAGGTCTAATTGTGAGAAAGCTTCAAGGAGTTTACGACCTCTGGCATTTGTGAAGGGTGACCCCCAGTCCACTGCCCAAGCATTAAAGTCGCCAGCAATAATTTTTGGATTGAATTTCGTAGCGTCTGACACGAGCCTATCTATAAAGTTTTCAAATTCACTTTGTGCAGCATTTGGGGAAATGTAGCAGCTATATATATGTACTCCTTTAATCATTACTCTAACAAAGCCGTCTGATGGGTACTTCATTGTTTCTTGAAATGGGAGCTTGCCACACGTCCATATTGCTGCTTTTCCTAAATTGTCTTTTTGCCATATACCGCTAAAGAGATTTTTATACTGCTCACTTATTATTGCAACGTCAATATCCATTTCTCTAGTTGTTTGGCTAAGAAGGTCTTGAGCCGCTGCGCAGTGGTTCAGATTTAATTGTAATATTTTCATTTATTACGTAAACTGAGCGCCTTTTTGAATACTGGGCATTTGCTACTGCCAGCAGTGTGTTTAATTTCTGGCTCTTTGTTGGCCACACAGAACATGCATCTTGGTTCCAGGATACAGTTTTTTGCTATGTGATTAGGCTCGCCACATTTTCTGCACAGATTTGAACGATCAAAGCTACTTTTGCAAGTACTAGATATATGTCCAAACTCGAGACATCTAAAACATCGTTTAAGTGTAATGCACTTACGCACTCTACAAATTGACCAACCAATTTTGAGCTTACCTATTTTCAAGGCTTTTTGTGCAACTGTGTTTGGTAAACAAATTTTTGCTATTTGCGTACCACCATATGCTTTGCGTAAATTTTTAACAACATTAGCGCCAAGGCCTGAGATTCCCAGTTGTTCCTCCAAAGCAGTGCAGATATCTGTTACTGTTGTTATCTCATCGAGGTCTTTACATTCTATTAGGGTCTCGCTTATCTTGCTTTTTATTTCGGCTGATCCCTGTAGTGATTTTCCAACGAGTTCGTTGAAATTGTTCACTTCCTCCTTATTTATACTGTTTATTTCCAGCAATAGTTCACCTTTTTGCGTTCTGCGGACTGTCTTAACACTTTTTCCAAACTCATGTAGGTTTGGGTCTGCCTTTATCTTACGCAGAATATCCGCATATGTGCTTTCGCCTTTTGCAGAAATTATCATCGCGTTTGGCCGAGCTTTCTTTTCTCTACTACTTTTTTTTCGCGTTACGGTTTTCCATTCCGTTGATGGGGCGGAATTTTCCCTTGCACGAGAGGAGGTTGAAGGGGTTTCCTCTTCCCTTGCATGTTGTGATTGTTTCCTCATTTTTTTTTGAGGTACCTTTGTTGGTGACTCTTCACTCTGTTCTCTCGATCTTTTCATTATCTCCTCTGGCTTTTTTTGAATAGCCGGCGATGTTTGTGCCTCCTTGTCAACTTTTTTTGGGTTATCAACCATAGTTTGAAGTTCCTCCATTGCGGTATTGTAGGTTACCTTTATTGCACGAACCTGCTCCTTAATAGTGTGGTGAACATTATTTTTGGTTTTGACAAAACTCATTAGGGTTGAAATGAGATCACCGAGTCTATTCATGGCAGCGGATGAATTTACTGCCGTCGGCCTCTCGCTAATTTCATCCTTTTTCTCCTCTGGTGTTCTTGCCGTTACGCCGCTTTTCTTAAATGGGTTTAAGGCGCTAATCGGAGATTCCGTCTCTACTTCGTTATTCTGTTTATGTGTTTGTGTAGTGCTCATGTTTCTATATAAGTGGGTCCCAACTTAGAGTCGCTATCTCGAATTGTTGTATAGTTACGTATAAATCCCATGGTTATCTATACATGCAGAGAGGCCATGGTATATTTATGTCTATATCCCATGGTTATCTATGCATGCAGGGAGGCCATGCTAGGGTTGGCATATTGCCTTCATGGGGCGCTATGTCAGAGCCAGATCCGTGCTAATCGGGAAGAGTCATCCGAACCTACACCGCCAACTAAATGGTGACAATTTTTGAACGTGCTCTAAGATTTGCCAAGTTTTAATGGGACGGAGGCGTGTGTAGCATTAGCCTGAAAGCCATTTCTGTAGAATTTCACTTCTACATATTCAGGTTCCAGAATACTACAAACGTCAGCCCAGGGTTCATTCTAAATCATATCTAGTTTCCAGAAATACCATAATTAAGACCGTGCTGGTCTTGGTCTTAATGCCTTTCGGCGAGATTTTCAGTCGTGCTTCAGCAAATTATGTCTAATTGCCTAGTTGCCTGAGACGCTATTAAAAGCCATTCAGGTTGCACCAACTGTTTGCCTTCTCACTCTAGCTAGCTATCGGAGGGGACCGATGAAGCCATTGCCCGGGACATACTTGATCTAGGATCGGAAGTAGTGAGCTGCTTGGACAGTCTATGACTAGACTATGACTAGACTATGACTAGACTATGACTAGACTATGACTAGACCATGACTAGACCATGACTAGACTATGACTAGACTATGACTAGACTATGACTAGACTATGACTAGACTATGACTAGACTATGACTAGACTATGACTAGACTATGACTAGACTATGACTAGACTATGACTAGACTATGACTAGACTATGACTAGACTATGACTAGACTATGACTAGACTATGACTAGACTATGACTAGACTATGACTAGACTATGACTAGACTATGACTAGACTATGACTAGACTATGACTAGACTATGACTAGACTATGACTAGACTATGACTAGACTATGACTAGACTATGACTAGACTATGACTAGACTATGACTAGACTATGACTAGACTATGACTAGACTATGACTAGACTATGACTAGACTATGACTAGACTATGACTAGACTATGACTAGACTATGACTAGACTATGACTAGACTATGACTAGACTATGACTAGACTATGACTAGACTATGACTAGACTATGACTAGACTATGACTAGACTATGACTAGACTATGACTAGACTATGACTAGACTATGACTAGACTATGACTAGACTATGACTAGACTATGACTAGACTATGACTAGACTATGACTAGACTATGACTAGACTATGACTAGACTATGACTAGACTATGACTAGACTATGACTAGACTATGACTAGACTATGACTAGACTATGACTAGACTATGACTAGACTATGACTAGACTATGACTAGACTATGACTAGACTATGACTAGACTATGACTAGACTATGACTAGACTATGACTAGACTATGACTAGACTATGACTAGACTATGACTAGACTATGACTAGACTATGACTAGACTATGACTAGACTATGACTAGACTATGACTAGACTATGACTAGACTATGACTAGACTATGACTAGACTATGACTAGACTATGACTAGACTATGACTAGACTATGACTAGACTATGACTAGACTATGACTAGACTATGACTAGACTATGACTAGACTATGACTAGACTATGACTAGACTATGACTAGACTATGACTAGACTATGACTAGACTATGACTAGACTATGACTAGACTATGACTAGACTATGACTAGACTATGACTAGACTATGACTAGACTATGACTAGACTATGACTAGACTATGACTAGACTATGACTAGACTATGACTAGACTATGACTAGACTATGACTAGACTATGACTAGACTATGACTAGACTATGACTAGACTATGACTAGACTATGACTAGACTATGACTAGACTATGACTAGACTATGACTAGACTATGACTAGACTATGACTAGACTATGACTAGACTATGACTAGACTATGACTAGACTATGACTAGACTATGACTAGACTATGACTAGACTATGACTAGACTATGACTAGACTATGACTAGACTATGACTAGACTATGACTAGACTATGACTAGACTATGACTAGACTATGACTAGACTATGACTAGACTATGACTAGACTATGACTAGACTATGACTAGACTATGACTAGACTATGACTAGACTATGACTAGACTATGACTAGACTATGACTAGACTATGACTAGACTATGACTAGACTATGACTAGACTATGACTAGACTATGACTAGACTATGACTAGACTATGACTAGACTATGACTAGACTATGACTAGACTATGACTAGACTATGACTAGACTATGACTAGACTATGACTAGACTATGACTAGACTATGACTAGACTATGACTAGACTATGACTAGACTATGACTAGACTATGACTAGACTATGACTAGACTATGACTAGACTATGACTAGACTATGACTAGACTATGACTAGACTATGACTAGACTATGACTAGACTATGACTAGACTATGACTAGACTATGACTAGACTATGACTAGACTATGACTAGACTATGACTAGACTATGACTAGACTATGACTAGACTATGACTAGACTATGACTAGACTATGACTAGACTATGACTAGACTATGACTAGACTATGACTAGACTATGACTAGACTATGACTAGACTATGACTAGACTATGACTAGACTATGACTAGACTATGACTAGACTATGACTAGACTATGACTAGACTATGACTAGACTATGACTAGACTATGACTAGACTATGACTAGACTATGACTAGACTATGACTAGACTATGACTAGACTATGACTAGACTATGACTAGACTATGACTAGACTATGACTAGACTATGACTAGACTATGACTAGACTATGACTAGACTATGACTAGACTATGACTAGACTATGACTAGACTATGACTAGACTATGACTAGACTATGACTAGACTATGACTAGACTATGACTAGACTATGACTAGACTATGACTAGACTATGACTAGACTATGACTAGACTATGACTAGACTATGACTAGACTATGACTAGACTATGACTAGACTATGACTAGACTATGACTAGACTATGACTAGACTATGACTAGACTATGACTAGACTATGACTAGACTATGACTAGACTATGACTAGACTATGACTAGACTATGACTAGACTATGACTAGACTATGACTAGACTATGACTAGACTATGACTAGACTATGACTAGACTATGACTAGACTATGACTAGACTATGACTAGACTATGACTAGACTATGACTAGACTATGACTAGACTATGACTAGACTATGACTAGACTATGACTAGACTATGACTAGACTATGACTAGACTATGACTAGACTATGACTAGACTATGACTAGACTATGACTAGACTATGACTAGACTATGACTAGACTATGACTAGACTATGACTAGACTATGACTAGACTATGACTAGACTATGACTAGACTATGACTAGACTATGACTAGACTATGACTAGACTATGACTAGACTATGACTAGACTATGACTAGACTATGACTAGACTATGACTAGACTATGACTAGACTATGACTAGACTATGACTAGACTATGACTAGACTATGACTAGACTATGACTAGACTATGACTAGACTATGACTAGACTATGACTAGACTATGACTAGACTATGACTAGACTATGACTAGACTATGACTAGACTATGACTAGACTATGACTAGACTATGACTAGACTATGACTAGACTATGACTAGACTATGACTAGACTATGACTAGACTATGACTAGACTATGACTAGACTATGACTAGACTATGACTAGACTATGACTAGACTATGACTAGACTATGACTAGACTATGACTAGACTATGACTAGACTATGACTAGACTATGACTAGACTATGACTAGACTATGACTAGACTATGACTAGACTATGACTAGACTATGACTAGACTATGACTAGACTATGACTAGACTATGACTAGACTATGACTAGACTATGACTAGACTATGACTAGACTATGACTAGACTATGACTAGACTATGACTAGACTATGACTAGACTATGACTAGACTATGACTAGACTATGACTAGACTATGACTAGACTATGACTAGACTATGACTAGACTATGACTAGACTATGACTAGACTATGACTAGACTATGACTAGACTATGACTAGACTATGACTAGACTATGACTAGACTATGACTAGACTATGACTAGACTATGACTAGACTATGACTAGACTATGACTAGACTATGACTAGACTATGACTAGACTATGACTAGACTATGACTAGACTATGACTAGACTATGACTAGACTATGACTAGACTATGACTAGACTATGACTAGACTATGACTAGACTATGACTAGACTATGACTAGACTATGACTAGACTATGACTAGACTATGACTAGACTATGACTAGACTATGACTAGACTATGACTAGACTATGACTAGACTATGACTAGACTATGACTAGACTATGACTAGACTATGACTAGACTATGACTAGACTATGACTAGACTATGACTAGACTATGACTAGACTATGACTAGACTATGACTAGACTATGACTAGACTATGACTAGACTATGACTAGACTATGACTAGACTATGACTAGACTATGACTAGACTATGACTAGACTATGACTAGACTATGACTAGACTATGACTAGACTATGACTAGACTATGACTAGACTATGACTAGACTATGACTAGACTATGACTAGACTATGACTAGACTATGACTAGACTATGACTAGACTATGACTAGACTATGACTAGACTATGACTAGACTATGACTAGACTATGACTAGACTATGACTAGACTATGACTAGACTATGACTAGACTATGACTAGACTATGACTAGACTATGACTAGACTATGACTAGACTATGACTAGACTATGACTAGACTATGACTAGACTATGACTAGACTATGACTAGACTATGACTAGACTATGACTAGACTATGACTAGACTATGACTAGACTATGACTAGACTATGACTAGACTATGACTAGACTATGACTAGACTATGACTAGACTATGACTAGACTATGACTAGACTATGACTAGACTATGACTAGACTATGACTAGACTATGACTAGACTATGACTAGACTATGACTAGACTATGACTAGACTATGACTAGACTATGACTAGACTATGACTAGACTATGACTAGACTATGACTAGACTATGACTAGACTATGACTAGACTATGACTAGACTATGACTAGACTATGACTAGACTATGACTAGACTATGACTAGACTATGACTAGACTATGACTAGACTATGACTAGACTATGACTAGACTATGACTAGACTATGACTAGACTATGACTAGACTATGACTAGACTATGACTAGACTATGACTAGACTATGACTAGACTATGACTAGACTATGACTAGACTATGACTAGACTATGACTAGACTATGACTAGACTATGACTAGACTATGACTAGACTATGACTAGACTATGACTAGACTATGACTAGACTATGACTAGACTATGACTAGACTATGACTAGACTATGACTAGACTATGACTAGACTATGACTAGACTATGACTAGACTATGACTAGACTATGACTAGACTATGACTAGACTATGACTAGACTATGACTAGACTATGACTAGACTATGACTAGACTATGACTAGACTATGACTAGACTATGACTAGACTATGACTAGACTATGACTAGACTATGACTAGACTATGACTAGACTATGACTAGACTATGACTAGACTATGACTAGACTATGACTAGACTATGACTAGACTATGACTAGACTATGACTAGACTATGACTAGACTATGACTAGACTATGACTAGACTATGACTAGACTATGACTAGACTATGACTAGACTATGACTAGACTATGACTAGACTATGACTAGACTATGACTAGACTATGACTAGACTATGACTAGACTATGACTAGACTATGACTAGACTATGACTAGACTATGACTAGACTATGACTAGACTATGACTAGACTATGACTAGACTATGACTAGACTATGACTAGACTATGACTAGACTATGACTAGACTATGACTAGACTATGACTAGACTATGACTAGACTATGACTAGACTATGACTAGACTATGACTAGACTATGACTAGACTATGACTAGACTATGACTAGACTATGACTAGACTATGACTAGACTATGACTAGACTATGACTAGACTATGACTAGACTATGACTAGACTATGACTAGACTATGACTAGACTATGACTAGACTATGACTAGACTATGACTAGACTATGACTAGACTATGACTAGACTATGACTAGACTATGACTAGACTATGACTAGACTATGACTAGACTATGACTAGACTATGACTAGACTATGACTAGACTATGACTAGACTATGACTAGACTATGACTAGACTATGACTAGACTATGACTAGACTATGACTAGACTATGACTAGACTATGACTAGACTATGACTAGACTATGACTAGACTATGACTAGACTATGACTAGACTATGACTAGACTATGACTAGACTATGACTAGACTATGACTAGACTATGACTAGACTATGACTAGACTATGACTAGACTATGACTAGACTATGACTAGACTATGACTAGACTATGACTAGACTATGACTAGACTATGACTAGACTATGACTAGACTATGACTAGACTATGACTAGACTATGACTAGACTATGACTAGACTATGACTAGACTATGACTAGACTATGACTAGACTATGACTAGACTATGACTAGACTATGACTAGACTATGACTAGACTATGACTAGACTATGACTAGACTATGACTAGACTATGACTAGACTATGACTAGACTATGACTAGACTATGACTAGACTATGACTAGACTATGACTAGACTATGACTAGACTATGACTAGACTATGACTAGACTATGACTAGACTATGACTAGACTATGACTAGACTATGACTAGACTATGACTAGACTATGACTAGACTATGACTAGACTATGACTAGACTATGACTAGACTATGACTAGACTATGACTAGACTATGACTAGACTATGACTAGACTATGACTAGACTATGACTAGACTATGACTAGACTATGACTAGACTATGACTAGACTATGACTAGACTATGACTAGACTATGACTAGACTATGACTAGACTATGACTAGACTATGACTAGACTATGACTAGACTATGACTAGACTATGACTAGACTATGACTAGACTATGACTAGACTATGACTAGACTATGACTAGACTATGACTAGACTATGACTAGACTATGACTAGACTATGACTAGACTATGACTAGACTATGACTAGACTATGACTAGACTATGACTAGACTATGACTAGACTATGACTAGACTATGACTAGACTCTATGACTAGACTATGACTAGACTATGACTAGACTATGACTAGACTATGACTAGACTATGACTAGACTATGACTAGACTATGACTAGACTATGACTAGACTATGACTAGACTATGACTAGACTATGACTAGACTATGACTAGACTATGACTAGACTATGACTAGACTATGACTAGACTATGACTAGACTATGACTAGACTATGACTAGACTATGACTAGACTATGACTAGACTATGACTAGACTATGACTAGACTATGACTAGACTATGACTAGACTATGACTAGACTATGACTAGACTATGACTAGACTATGACTAGACTATGACTAGACTATGACTAGACTATGACTAGACTATGACTAGACTATGACTAGACTATGACTAGACTATGACTAGACTATGACTAGACTATGACTAGACTATGACTAGACTATGACTAGACTATGACTAGACTATGACTAGACTATGACTAGACTATGACTAGACTATGACTAGACTATGACTAGACTATGACTAGACTATGACTAGACTATGACTAGACTATGACTAGACTATGACTAGACTATGACTAGACTATGACTAGACTATGACTAGACTATGACTAGACTATGACTAGACTATGACTAGACTATGACTAGACTATGACTAGACTATGACTAGACTATGACTAGACTATGACTAGACTATGACTAGACTATGACTAGACTATGACTAGACTATGACTAGACTATGACTAGACTATGACTAGACTATGACTAGACTATGACTAGACTATGACTAGACTATGACTAGACTATGACTAGACTATGACTAGACTATGACTAGACTATGACTAGACTATGACTAGACTATGACTAGACTATGACTAGACTATGACTAGACTATGACTAGACTATGACTAGACTATGACTAGACTATGACTAGACTATGACTAGACTATGACTAGACTATGACTAGACTATGACTAGACTATGACTAGACTATGACTAGACTATGACTAGACTATGACTAGACTATGACTAGACTATGACTAGACTATGACTAGACTATGACTAGACTATGACTAGACTATGACTAGACTATGACTAGACTATGACTAGACTATGACTAGACTATGACTAGACTATGACTAGACTATGACTAGACTATGACTAGACTATGACTAGACTATGACTAGACTATGACTAGACTATGACTAGACTATGACTAGACTATGACTAGACTATGACTAGACTATGACTAGACTATGACTAGACTATGACTAGACTATGACTAGACTATGACTAGACTATGACTAGACTATGACTAGACTATGACTAGACTATGACTAGACTATGACTAGACTATGACTAGACTATGACTAGACTATGACTAGACTATGACTAGACTATGACTAGACTATGACTAGACTATGACTAGACTATGACTAGACTATGACTAGACTATGACTAGACTATGACTAGACTATGACTAGACTATGACTAGACTATGACTAGACTATGACTAGACTATGACTAGACTATGACTAGACTATGACTAGACTATGACTAGACTATGACTAGACTATGACTAGACTATGACTAGACTATGACTAGACTATGACTAGACTATGACTAGACTATGA
>CAKOFX010000088.1:0-17300 GCA_933228675.1 Stomorhina lunata
CGTTCGATATTTGTACGAAGTTCATCAAAAATCGGTATCTTGTTGGCATATACCATAAATTTGACGTAGCCCCGCAGGAAATAGTATAACGGCGTCAAATCACACGACCGAGGCGGCCAATCGACTTTACTTCTTTGTGAGATAACGCGTTCTCCAAACTTGGTTTTCAATAAATTGATTGTGACATTCGCTGTGTGACTTTTGGCGCCGTCCTGTTGAAACCACATGTCCTCCAAGTCCACATCATCCAAAACATATTCGGTTATCATTGAACGGTAGCGATTCCCATTTCGGTTATCTTTGAACGGTAGCGATTCCCATTTACAGTAACGCGTCG
Source organism: Stomorhina lunata (assembly GCA_933228675.1). Classification (NCBI taxonomy): domain Eukaryota; kingdom Metazoa; phylum Arthropoda; class Insecta; order Diptera; family Rhiniidae; genus Stomorhina; species Stomorhina lunata. Next base: position 338 of record CAKOFX010000088.1, read on the forward strand.
GTCTTGATATTCGCACGAAGTTCATCAATCGTCGCTGGCTTGTTGGCATATACTTGACGTAGCCCCACTGGAAATAATCTAACGGCGTCAAATCACACGACCGAGGCGGCCAATTGACTTTACTATTTCGTGACATAACACGTTCTTCAAACTTGGTTTTCAATAAATTGATCGTCACATTCTCTGTGTGGCTTGTGGCGACGAACTGTTGGAACCACATGTCCTTCAAGTCCATATCATCCAAAACATATTCGGTTATCATTGAACGGTAGCGATTCTCATTTCGGTTATCATTGAACGGTAGCGATTCCCATTTACAGTAACGTGCCGGTCTTGATATTCGTACGAAGTTCATCAATCGTCGCTGGCTTGTTGGCATATACTTGACGTAGCCCTCCTAGAAATAATCTAACGGCGTCAAATCACACGACCGAGGCGGCCAATCGACTTTACTACTTCGTGAGATAACACGTTCTTCAAACTTGGTTTTCAATAAATTGATCGTGACATTCGCTGTGTGGCTTGTGGCGCCGACCTGTTGGAACCACATGTCCTCCAAGTCCACATCATCCAAAACATATTCGGTTATCATTGAACTGTAGCGATTCCTATTTATAGTAACGTCCCGGTCTTGATCATTATGGAAGAAGTCAGGCCCAAAGACAACGCCGACCCATAAACCGCACCAAACAGTTATTTTTTCGGGATGCAATGATGACTCATGGATTACGTGTGGATTGCTCCCTGACCAATAATGCATATTATGTTTACTGACAAAGCCATTCAACCAGAAATGAGCCTCATCGCTGAAGATGACTTTTCTCTTAACGTTGATCCCACTGACTCCAAATTTCGGTAGTAAATTTTAATAATTTCGACTCGCTGTTGGCTCGTATATCTTTTCATGAAATGGCAAACCGTACTAAAGAAAAATGCCAAAAGAAGCCAAAAGAAGCACGAAATATGACGCTGTACTTTTGTAGCGTCTCCGTTCTTCTGAGTCGATTTAGCGATGTCCGTCCGACCGTCTGGCTGGACGGCAGGTTGCCGGACCGCCATGTAAACCTTGTGATCAATTTGGCTCAGGTCATTTTTTTTGATAGTGGGACCATGGCTATTGAAATTCGTCAAAATCGGTCCATTATTTATGGTAACTCCCATATGTCCCACTTCCCGGAATTGATATATTAGCCACAAATATCAAATTTTTTTCATGAAATTTTAAGCAAGTACTGCTTATGTAAATTAAAATCACTGAAATCGGTCCACATTTGACCAAAGCTCTCATAATGAGAATTTCAAGTTTATTTTTTGCACAAATAATTTTTGTAACAACTGTAATCAATTTGCCAAATTTCGAGATAATCGGTAAACATTTGACCCTAGCTCTCATATAAGTCCAAATCAAGAAATAACTTAAATATATAAGTTTTGAGAAAATGTTTGTATGTTTGCAAAATTTAGCAAATATTTGTCTTTATACATGAAAAAGAACACCTTTGACCTTAGTAGTGAAGGGTATCGTATGGTCGAGCTAGTTGGTATTATTGGTAAAATATTTGGAATAACTTCGGTTGCAGTAGCTTTATAGTTCAACATTCAAAAGTATGTAAGTAGTTTCCCTAGTATATATTTACTTTGAAAAAAATTCCTTATCGTAACCGGGTATGGTTTTACATTAGATAGATATAAAAAGGGGATGTAATATATATATAAGAATTACAGCCAAATGTTGACCGATTGTAACAAAATTTCACACACTGGCTAATATTTATATAAAGCTTATTTTTGCAAAATTAAATGGTAATAGCTGTCACAGTTTCTAATTTAATAGCTTTTAACTGGTCCTTCCTAAATATTTTTTGGTTTCCGGTAGTGTTTTTTATATGAAAGCTATAGTCAAATATGGACCGATTCCTATAAAATTTGATATACTGGCCAATAGTTGCATAAAACTTCTTTATTCCAAATTTAGTCGTCATAGCTATTACAATTGTACTCAATTTATCAGCATTCATGTGTTTCGCGGGACGGGGTTATATGGGAGCTCTAACTAAATCTGAACCGATTTCACCCATTTTCAGTACACAACTTTTGTTACATATCAAAAATACTTTTGTCAAATTTTGTATCTCTAGCTTTTGTGGTTAAGGAACTGTCGCGCTTTTATCTAACGGACAGACGGACATAAATCTCCCTTTCTTTTTGTATTTTTGTGTTTCCGTAAGTTTTTTATAAGGGAGCTATGGTCAAGAGGTGACCGATTATAACAAAATTTCGCACACTGGCTGGCATTCACATAAGACTTTCTTTTGTAAAACTTTGTTACTGTAGCTCTTTTAGTTAAGGCGCTATCACGCTTTTATCTAACGGACAGACGGACATAAACCCCCTTTTCTTTTTGTATTTTTGTGTTTCCCTAAGTTTTGTTATATGGGAGCTATGGTCAAATGGTGACCGATTGTAACTAAATTTTGCACACTGGCTGGCATTTAGTGGCCAAAGCTATTATATATATATATAATTCCCCGACAACATTCCAATTGGAACAAGGGGTACTTCTCTCAGACAAAGACCTGCATCCGATTCAATTTTTAGACTCATTGAAAGGGACCTACGTGTTAACGCCGGCTCCGAACGGCAAATGCATTAGTTACAGAAGTTTTACATAGCCTAATACTCAATAACCAGTGGCTAGCTGAGTTATGAGGTAAACCGCCGCTTTTTGAAAAGTTATTTTTTCAAGTGAGTCTGGCCAGGGATCGAACTTGGGCCTCTGGTATGCTAGGCGGATGACTAACCTGCTATACCACGGCGGTTCACTAAAGCCAAAGCTATTATAGTTTATTATTTATTGGTATTTAAGTGAATTTCAGGTGGAATTGAGGCTTTTTCTGTAAGTTTTTTATAAGGAAGCTATGGTTAAGTGTGAACAGATTTCGAAATTTTATATGCTGCCTAGTGCTTATGTAAAACTTCTAGATATCAAATTTTGTCATCATAGCTGTTATAATTTGTCATTTATTAGCAAATAAGCGATTAGTCTAGACGAGGTTATACGGGAGCTATGGTCAAATGTTAACCGATTTTGCCCAATTTCAATACCAAAATTTTCTCATAGATGACGAATGTTTCTACTAAGTTTCAGTGAGCTAGCTACTTTCGTTTAGGCATTATCGTGATTTCAACAGACAGACGGACAGACGGACAGACAGACAGACAGACAGACAGACAGACAGACAGACAGACAGACAGACATAAAGACGGACGGACGGACAGACGGACAGACGGACAGACAGACAGACAGACAGACAGACAGACAGACAGACAGACAGACAGACAGACAGACAGACGGACAGACAGACATAAAGACGGACGGACGGACGGACGGACGGACAGACGGACAGACGGACAGACGGACAGACGGACAGACGGACAGACAGACAGACAGACAGACAGACAGACAGACAGACAGACAGACAGACAGACAGACAGACAGACAGATAGACAGACAGACAGACAGACAGACAGACAGACAGACAGACAGACAGACAGACAGACAGACAGACAGACAGACAGACAGATAGACAGACAGACAGACAGACAGACAGACAGACAGACAGACAGACAGACAGACAGACGGACAGACAGACAGACATAAAGACGGACGGACGGACGGACAGACGGACAGACGGACAGACGGACAGACGGACAGACGGACAGACAGACAGACAGACAGACAGACAGACAGACAGACAGACAGATAGACAGACAGACAGACAGACAGACAGACAGACAGACAGACAGACAGACAGACAGACAGACAGACAGACAGACAGACAGACAGACAGACAGACAGACAGACGGACAGACAGACAGACAGACAGACAGATAGATAGATAGATAGATAGATAGATAGACAGACAGACAGACAGACAGACAGACAGACAGACAGACAGACAGACAGACAGACAGACAGACAGACAGACAGACAGACAGACAGACAGACAGACAGACAGACAGACAGACAGACAGACAGACAGACAGACAGACAGACAGACAGACAGACAGACAGACAGACAGACAGACAGACAGACAGACAGACAGACAGACAGACGGACGGACAGACAGACAGACAGACAGACAGACAGACAGACAGACAGACAGACAGACAGACAGACAGACAGACGGACAGACAGACAGACAGACAGACAGACAGACAGACAGACATAACCTTTCATAAAGATTCAGAATATATATCGTTTTTGATTTTTTAACCAATATTAAGGAAATTACAAACAAAATGACAATCTCAATATACCACCCATTCTATTTGATGGTGGGTATAAAAAATCTTTAAAAGTGAGAACTTTGGACCGCCATAAAATCAGCACTAAAGCGAATTAAAATTTTCTGACGAACTAATTATGTTCCTCATTCAGAAACTTTCAAATTCAACATTTCCCAAAGACGACTAACATTTTTGCCCCAGTGTAAGAAAATTTTCCAATGCCTCATTTTCCTACGAATTCGCTTTACTCGTTTGGTTGCTAAAGTCAAGCCAATAAATAGAAATGTATGTACGTATGACTCGCTTACATATTTCGATGTTATGCGACAACAATTTACCATATGGGCCATCAAAATTGTATTTGGACTTGAATGGTGTTTGTCACCAAAAAAAAAATGTGTGTGTGTCCACGTCTGTGTGGATTTCATAGCATTTTGCAATATAACATCACCAGCGCAAACATCACTATCGTCATAGTCGTCATTTTCATCATGCACCCAAAATGACAACGACCTGTTAGCTGTTGCTGTTGCTACTTCTGCTATCTTTGCTGCTACCGCTACATTATCCATACAAATATATTTGTATTTACTTATATTATCATAGTATTATTGTCTGCAGTTTAAGGTGGGAGCAAATTGTTAGTGGTATTAAATAATTGATGGTGTTATATTAACTAAAATTAGTAAATAAAGAAAATTGTTTTAGAATTCCAAAGACTGAATGAATTCACTTGTTTCTAGGGAAATGGTTGGATTAGAGATTTTAAACTTTTAAGGCAACTATAATTTTTGACTTAACTGTTTATTTGAATACGAGTATTTGCGATAACATTGATGGCAATCCATATTTACATTGACAAACGTTGAACTAAATGAATGGCTTGAAAATTCTGCATGCAAGTACAAATCGTCGAACCAGATGGACAGTAAATATTGAAAGTCCGTCCTTCCTTCAGTCCATTTATTCGATATGTATCTACATAGTTTCCAATTTTTTGTGCATTTGAAAGTTTTTTTTTTTTAGTGAATATTTTGTTTTAAATGGCCTCGTGTGTGCCTGCCTGTTGGTCAAATACAGACAGTTATCGATGCAAATTTAATACGCAAACAAAATGATTAAATTGAAAATCTCATTTGTATTAAGTGATTCTTAAGCTAACATCACATTTAATATCATTCATTCATTCACTCGTTCACTCACTCACTCATCCATTCATTCAATCGTTTTGTATTTTTTTTTTGGATTTTTTGTGAATTTTAAAATACTTGAAATTTATAAAAGCGGCATTTAAATCTCATAAAGATGTATAGGAAATTGGCACGAGTTTTTTTTGGCATTTATTTTGTTCATCTTTTTCAGGATGAAAGTCTTTTTGCTTCATTTTCCATTCATTGAGATTCTAGTGATGGAAGGCTACGAGTCTGATGATGTCGTCGTGATGTAGTCATGTATTGTAGCATGTAATGATTTAATTTGATTTTTTGGCTACTTTGTTTAAATAAAAGTGAATGCATACATTTTAAATGCACTCAATTATTTGTTTAAACAAATTAAAATAACAAGACAAAATGTTTTTTTTTTTTTTTCAATAAATGAAAAAGAACATTTATCTTGTAATCGGTTTGCAGTTTGAGCCTGAATAAATATTTTTTTTTATGATATGAAAGAGGAAAGGAAGTAAATATTTAGAGATATTCAGTAAAATCAAAAATGAAGTATGATACGAGTGTTTGTGCCTGATTCCTTGGTTAAAATCTATGATATTTCAGTATAAAAACAAGAAATTTGTGAAAAACTCCCATAAAAATAAGAAATTTTTGAAAATTTTCCTATAAAAATAAGAAATTTATGAAAAAAATCCTAAACAATTAGAAATTTGTGAAAAATTTCCTATAAAAATAACAAGTCTTTGAAAAATTTCCTATAAAAATAAGAAATTTTTAAAAAATTTCTATAAAAATAGAAAATTTTTACAAAAAAAATTTCTATAAAAGTAGAAAATTTTTGAAAAATTATCTATACAAATAGAAAATTTTTTAAAAATTTTCTATAAAAAAAGGAAATTTTTGAAAAATTTCCTATTAAAATAGGAAATTTTTGAAAAATTTTCTATAAAAATATGAAATTTTTGAAAAATTTTCTATAAAAATATGAAATTTTTGAAAAATTTTTTATAAAAATAGGAAATTTTTGAAAAATTTTCTTTAAAAATAGGAAATTTTTGAAAAATTTCCTATAAAAATAGGAAATTTTTGAAAAATTTCCTATAAAAATAGGAAATTTTTGAAAAATTTCCTATAAAAATAGGAAATTTTTGAAAAATTTCCTATAAAAATAGGAAATTTTTGAAAAATTTCCTATAAAAATAGGAAATTTTTGAAAAATTTCCTATAAAAATAGGAAATTTTTGAAAAATTTCCTATAAAAATAGGAAATTTTTGAAAAATTTCCTATAAAAATAGGAAATTTTTGAAAAATTTCCTATAAAAATAGGAAATTTTTGAAAAATTTCCTATAAAAATAGGAAATTTTTGAAAAATTTCCTATAAAAATAGGAAATTTTTGAAAAATTTCCTATAAAAATAGGAAATTTTTGAAAAATTTCCTATAAAAATAGGAAATTTTTGAAAAATTTCCTATAAAAATAGGAAATTTTTGAAAAATTTCCTATAAAAATAGGAAATTTTTGAAAAATTTCCTATAAAAATAGGAAATTTTTGAAAAATTTCCTATAAAAATAGGAAATTTTTGAAAAATTTCCTATAAAAATAGGAAATTTTTGAAAAATTTCCTATAAAAATAGGAAATTTTTGAAAAATTTCCTATAAAAATAGGAAATTTTTGAAAAATTTCCTATAAAAATAGGAAATTTTTGAAAAATTTCCTATAAAAATAGGAAATTTTTGAAAAATTTCCTATAAAAATAGGAAATTTTTGAAAAATTTCCTATAAAAATAGGAAATTTTTGAAAAATTTCCTATAAAAATAGGAAATTTTTGAAAAATTTCCTATAAAAATAGGAAATTTTTGAAAAATTTCCTATAAAAATAGGAAATTTTTGAAAAATTTCCTATAAAAATAGGAAATTTTTGAAAAATTTCCTATAAAAATAGGAAATTTTTGAAAAATTTCCTATAAAAATAGGAAATTTTTGAAAAATTTCCTATAAAAATAGGAAATTTTTGAAAAATTTCCTATAAAAATAGGAAATTTTTGAAAAATTTCCTATAAAAATAGGAAATTTTTGAAAAATTTCCTATAAAAATAGGAAATTTTTGAAAAATTTCCTATAAAAATAGGAAATTTTTGAAAAATTTCCTATAAAAATAGGAAATTTTTGAAAAATTTCCTATAAAAATAGGAAATTTTTGAAAAATTTCCTATAAAAATAGGAAATTTTTGAAAAATTTCCTATAAAAATAGGAAATTTTTGAAAAATTTCCTATAAAAATAGGAAATTTTTGAAAAATTTCCTATAAAAATAGGAAATTTTTGAAAAATTTCCTATAAAAATAGGAAATTTTTGAAAAATTTCCTATAAAAATAGGAAATTTTTGAAAAATTTCCTATAAAAATAGGAAATTTTTGAAAAATTTCCTATAAAAATAGGAAATTTTTGAAAAATTTCCTATAAAAATAGGAAATTTTTGAAAAATTTCCTATAAAAATAGGAAATTTTTGAAAAATTTCCTATAAAAATAGGAAATTTTTGAAAAATTTCCTATAAAAATAGGAAATTTTTGAAAAATTTCCTATAAAAACAGGAAATTTTTGAAAAATTTCCTATAAAAATAGGAAATTTTTGAAAAATTTCCTATAAAAATAGGAAATTTTTGAAAAATTTCCTATAAAAATAGGAAATTTTTGAAAAATTTCCTATAAAAATAGGAAATTTTTGAAAAATTTCCTATAAAAATAGGAAATTTTTGAAAAATTTCCTATAAAAATAGGAAATTTTTGAAAAATTTCCTATAAAAATAGGAAATTTTTGAAAAATTTCCTATAAAAATAGGAAATTTTTGAAAAATTTCCTATAAAAATAGGAAATTTTTGAAAAATTTCCTATAAAAATAGGAAATTTTTGAAAAATTTCCTATAAAAATAGGAAATTTTTGAAAAATTTCCTATAAAAATAGGAAATTTTTGAAAAATTTCCTATAAAAATAGGAAATTTTTGAAAAATTTCCTATAAAAATAGGAAATTTTTGAAAAATTTCCTATAAAAATAGGAAATTTTTGAAAAATTTCCTATAAAAATAGGAAATTTTTGAAAAATTTCCTATAAAAATAGGAAATTTTTGAAAAATTTCCTATAAAAATAGGAAATTTTTGAAAAATTTCCTATAAAAATAGGAAATTTTTGAAAAATTTCCTATAAAAATAGGAAATTTTTGAAAAATTTCCTATAAAAATAGGAAATTTTTGAAAAATTTCCTATAAAAATAGGAAATTTTTGAAAAATTTCCTATAAAAATAGGAAATTTTTGAAAAATTTCCTATAAAAATAGGAAATTTTTGAAAAATTTCCTATAAAAATAGGAAATTTTTGAAAAATTTCCTATAAAAATAGGAAATTTTTGAAAAATTTCCTATAAAAATAGGAAATTTTTGAAAAATTTCCTATAAAAATAGGAAATTTTTGAAAAATTTCCTATAAAAATAGGAAATTTTTGAAAAATTTCCTATAAAAATAGGAAATTTTTGAAAAATTTCCTATAAAAATAGGAAATTTTTGAAAAATTTCCTATAAAAATAGGAAATTTTTGAAAAATTTCCTATAAAAATAGGAAATTTTTGAAAAATTTCCTATAAAAATAGGAAATTTTTGAAAAATTTCCTATAAAAATAGGAAATTTTTGAAAAATTTCCTATAAAAATAGGAAATTTTTGAAAAATTTCCTATAAAAATAGGAAATTTTTGAAAAATTTCCTATAAAAATAGGAAATTTTTGAAAAATTTCCTATAAAAATAGGAAATTTTTGAAAAATTTCCTATAAAAATAGGAAATTTTTGAAAAATTTCCTATAAAAATAGGAAATTTTTGAAAAATTTCCTATAAAAATAGGAAATTTTTGAAAAATTTCCTATAAAAATAGGAAATTTTTGAAAAATTTCCTATAAAAATAGGAAATTTTTGAAAAATTTCCTATAAAAATAGGAAATTTTTGAAAAATTTCCTATAAAAATAGGAAATTTTTGAAAAATTTCCTATAAAAATAGGAAATTTTTGAAAAATTTCCTATAAAAATAGGAAATTTTTGAAAAATTTCCTATAAAAATAGGAAATTTTTGAAAAATTTCCTATAAAAATAGGAAATTTTTGAAAAATTTCCTATAAAAATAAGAAATTTTTGAAAATTTTCCTATAAATATAGGAAATTTTTGAAAAATTTCCTATAAAAATAGGAAATTTTTGAAATATTTCCTATAAAAATAGGAAATTTTTGAAAAATTTCCTATAAAAATAGGACATTTTTGATAAGTTGACGAATCTCGTAAAAATTTGACATGTAGTCAAAAAGCATACACTAGGTCATTTCCCGAGTTTTTTTTTTAAGTGAGCAAAGTGCAATTAACAAAAATATGAATCAAACTTATCTTTGTATCATATTTAAAACAAACTTTAGTAATTTGTACGATATTTTTGATACATTTATTTTGTAATTAGTTTTGTCTTCTCATGAATATCTTATAGGGTGATCAATTTATGACCCTTATACATATTAGCAACAACATTACCCTCAGTTATAACATATTTAAATATTTTGAAAATTTTCAAAATTATTTAATTAAAAATGCATAAAGTAAAGGCAACACTTGCCAAACTTTTTCAAAAATGAAAATTTAAATTTATGATCCAAAAACTATAATGAAACCAACTGACCACCATCTGATCTTAAACAAATTTTTTGTTAATATTTAACATAAATTTCTTTTATAACATAATAGGCACCTAATTAATTATTTAACATGCAAAAAACATATTGAAAATGTCAAAATATTTAATTTAACATGAATTCAACAAGATTATAAGGGACATGTGTTAAGAAAAAAATTTAGGGTCAAAAAAAGGAATCAATATTCTCGCAAAAATTGGGGAATTAATTATAAGAAAGAAAGAAAGAAAGAGTCAAATTCATTGGCTTTATTCAAATGCAATATTTATGGGCAAGTGATAAGTGGTGGTCATTCACAAAATTACACCCCTTGATTTGGGAGACGCGTACAGGCCAGTTTAACTCAAACCACTTCGAAAGTTTGTACGTTTTTGTTCCAGGACTTATGAACACGAGTGTTAAATTGATAACCATACGTATGTCCGTCCATCCGCCCGGCTGTCTGTACTTATTCTTTTGCTGCGAAACACGCGATTAAAGAGTAAAGAATTTTTTAAATTATATATTTTGCAAAAAAAATACTTTTAGTAAAATTATTTTTTCTTTAAAATGTTTGTTTAAATAAAGTAAGAAAACATAAAAAAAAATATGTTAAAAATATTTCCTGGTTTTTTGCTGTAACCGGCCTTCAAATTTCAAACAGAAATGGGGGTTGTACTTGATGAAATTTAATGGTAGAAAACGGGAAAAATATGTACCGTTCTTTCTATCAAATTAAATAAATCGCTCGAAAAGCGCAAAACGGCAACAGCAGCAGCAACAACAACATCGAATAAGCGATATCCATTGAAGCGCGTGCAATAAGCTAACGATGACCAAGTAAATTGCAATTTGATGGAATAAGTGCAGGTTAGAGATACGAGGGATAATTCAAAATAAAATTTTTACATATTCCCATTTTAATAGGAAATATTTAAAAATTTATTCCATTATAGGAAACTTTTCGAATATTGACTATTTATAGGAAATTTTTGAAAATTTACTATTTATAGGAAATTTTTTGAAAATTTACTATTTATAGGAAATTTTTCGAAAATTGACTACTTAAAGGAAATTTTACGAAAATTGACTCTTTGTAGGAAATTTTTCGAAAATTGACTATTTATAGGAAATTTTTCGAAAATTGACTATTTATAGGAAATTTTTCGAAAATTTAATATTTATAGGAAATTTTTCGAAAATTTAATATTTATAGGAAATTTTTCGTAAATTGACTATTTAAAGGAAATTTTTTCGAAAATTGACTATTTATAGGAAATTTTTCGAAAATTGACTATTTATAGGAAATTTTTCGAAAATTGTCTATTTATGGGAAATTTTTCGCAAATTTATAGAAAATTTTTCGAAAATTGACTATTTATAGGAAATTTTTGGAAAATTTACTATTTATAGGTAAATTTTCGAGAAATGACTATTTATAGAAAATTTTCGAAAATTCACTATATATAGGCAATTTTTTGAAAATTGACTTTTTATAGGCAATTTTTCGAAAATTGGATATTTATAGAAAATTTTTCGAAAATTTACTATTAAAATTTAGGAAATTTTTCGAATATTTTATATTTATAGGAAGTTTTTCGAAAATTAACTATTTATACGAAATTTTTCGAATGTTAACTGTTTATAGGAAATTTTTCGAAAATTGACAATTTATAGGAAATTTTTCGAAAATTGACTCTTTATAGGAAATTTTTCGAAAATTTACTATTTATAGGAAATTTTTCGAAAATTGACTCTTTATAGGAAATTTTTCAAAAATTGACTATTTATAGGAAATTTTTCGAAAATTGACTATTTATAGAAAATTTTTCGAAAATTGACTATTTATAGGAAACTTTTCAAAAGCTAACAATTTATAGGAAACTTTTGGAAAATTAACTATTTTTAACTTTTCGAAAATTGAATATTTATAGGAAATTTTTCGAAAATTGACTATTTATAGGAAATTTTTCGAAAATTAACTATTTATAGGAAACTTTTCGAAAATTGAATATTAATAGGAAATTTTCCGAAAATTAACTACTTATAGGAAACTTTTCGAAAATTTAATATTTATTAAATTTTTCGAAAATTGACTATTTATAGGAATTTTAGAAAAATTTGATGATTTATAGGAATATTTCGAAAATTGACTATTTATAGGAAATTTTTCGAAAATTGACTCTTTATAGGAAATTTTTCAAAAATTGACTATTTATAGGAAATTTTTCGAAAATTGACTATTTATAGAAAATTTTCCGAAAATTAACTACTTATAGGAAACTTTTCGAAAATTTAATATTTATATTAAATTTTTCGAAAATTGACTATTTATAGGAATTTTAGAAATATTTGATGATTTATAGGAAATTTTTCGAAAATTGACTATTTATAGGTAATTCTTCGAAAATTGACTATTTATAAGAAATTTTTCGAAAATTGACTATTTATAGGAAATTCTTTGAAAATTGACTATTTATAGGAAATTTTTTTTTGAAAATTGACTCTTTATAGGAAATTTTTCGAAAATTGACTATTTATAGGAAATTTTGCAAAAATTACTATTAATAGAGAATTTTTCGAAAATTTACTGTTCAAATTTTGTAAAAATATTATAATTTTATAAAAAATTTTTAAAAATTTCTTATTTTAATGCGAAATTTTTCAAAAATTTCTTATTTTTATTGGAAATTTTTCAAAAAATTCTTATTTTTACAGGAAATTTTTCGAAATTTTTGATTTTTTTTATATTAATAGGAACTTTTTAGCAAATTTTTCAAAATTTTCTGTTTTTTGTAGAAAATTTTTCCAAAATTTCTTTTTTTTTAGAGGAATTTTGAAAAAATTTTTATTTTGATAGGAAATTTTTTAAAAATTTCTTATTTTGATAAGATATTTTACAAATTTTTTCTTTTTTTAGTTAATTTTTTAAATAATGTATTTTTTTAAAGGACATTTTTAGAAAATTTCGTATTTTTAAAAAAATTTCTTATTTTTAAAGCAAATTTTTCAAAATTTTTTATTTTTATAAAAAAATTTTCAAAAACTTCTTACTTTCCTTCGAAATTTTTAAAAATTTCTAATTTTTATAGGAAATTTTTCAAAAATTTCTCTTTTTATAGGACATTTTTAAAAAATTTCTTATTTTTATAGAAAATTTTTTAATTTTTTTTTTTATTTTTATAGAAATTTTTTAAAAATTTCACATTTTTATAGAAATTTTTCAAATTGCTTTAATTTTTATTGGAAAGTTTTTAAAAATTTTTCAAAAATGTATTATTTTTAAGGAATTTTTCAAAAATTTCTTGTTTTCATAAGAAATTTTTAAAAAATTTATTATTTTTAAGGAATTTCTTGTTTTCATCTCAATTTCTAAAAATTTCTTGTTTTTATAGGAAATTTTTCAAAAATTTCCTATTTTTATAGGAAATTTTTCAAAGATTTCCTGTTTTTATAGGAAATTTTTCAAAAATTTCTTATTTTTATAGGAAATTTTTCAAAAATGTTCTTATATTTCTAGGAAATTTTTAAAAAAATTCTTATTTTATAGAAAATTTTTCAATAATTTCTTATTTTTATAGGGAATTTTTGAAAAAGTTCTTATTTTTAATCGGAAATTTTTCAAAAATGTTCAATTTACCCACTTTTAAACAAATAAATTCTTGCATTGCCAAAAAATCAACACACGTTTACCAACTTATGTAAGTGTAGACATGTTACTTTTCGACCAGCCTAAAAGAGTAATATCCTTTTGTCTTCCATTTGATGTTTGCTCATTTAGTTTGTCTTGCTTTTAATACTTGGCAGAGGACGAGTTACCCTTCCTTATCAGTTGGTAATATCATTATCAAAGACTTCATCAAAATGTTTTGACCACCACCACAAAACAAGGCACCAACGTCAATAACAACATCATTATTATTGTTATTATTTTCATCATTGTCAGTCATCCAGCCCATGGAACATGGAATATGAAGTGAAGGTGGTGTTGTTGTTATTGTTGTAGATGTAGTCGTCATCGTCTTCTTCATCATCATAATATCATTGAATTAAGGTCTACATGCAAAAATAAACACCTTCCAGTTGATGTTATATAGAAGCTTATGAGTTTTCATGATACATTGAGAAATATTTGAAAATTTTCTTATCAAATTTTAAAACTTTTGAAAAATTTTCTTTTAAAATTTAGAAATTTCGGAAAAATTTTCTTTTTTGAAAAATTTCTTATGAAAATAAAAAAATTTTAAAAGAAATTCCTATAAAAATAAGAATTTTTGAAAAATTACTAAATATTCAACAATTTTTCTCACTGTATCTTTAACCAAAATCCTCGATTAACATCATCAATCTACTGCCCATTCAGCACTATACCCCAGTGCTTACCTTGGCTTTTGGCTAATATTTTTAGCCAAAAAAAAGACACTTTCTTACATACACTAAATTTAATGTTCACTGACTTGCATTCAACACCTTAATTTTGACCAAAAAGAAAGTTGATGAGTATCAAAACAGGGAGTTTTACAATTTTTGTTTTTTGAACAATTTTTAACAACCTTTTAGTTGTTTACAGACATGTCCGGATGAAAGCGGTAGATAAAATGCAATTACATGCGATTATCGGTAAAACAGACAAAGAAGCGCAGGAATAGCCAGGAACAAGCGTTGGGACAAGGTCTTGTCCTCCATATAAATACGACCTAAAAAAAAATGTTACAACACAATTTTAAAAGGATATTTATTAAAGGGAATGAAAAACGTCTGTTGTAAAATTATGAAATATATAATTTACAGTTAGAAATTTGTGGTATTTTACAACATTCCCAGAAATACAATGAATAAACATGATGCAAATTATGACCATCAAATATTAAAAGGGTTAGTATTTAACCCCGTAGGATGCAGTTTATGAGTGACCGTAATTTAGTTATTAAAGGGTTTTAAAGTTCCTATAAACAATCTTTATGACCAAATTTTAAAAAGCCATTAACACGCTATATGTTTTTTTCATAAACAATGAATACCTATACCTAGTCTTTTATGAGAAATTTCCTGTTACAATACGAAATTTTTGAAAAATTTTCTTTTAAATAAACGAAAATGTTTAAAAAAAATTATAAAATAAGAAATTTTTGAAAAATTTCCTATAAAAATAAGAAATTTTTAAAAAATTTTCTATAAAAATAAGAAATTTCTGAAAAATTTCTTACAAAAATAAGAAATTTTTGAAAAATTTCCTATAAAAATAAGAAATTTTTGAAAAATTTCCTATTAAAATAAGACATTTTTGAAAAATTTCATATAAAAATAAGAAATTTTTAAAAAATTTCCTATAAAATTAAGAAATTTTTGAAAAATTGCCTACAAAAATAAGAAATTTTTGAAAAATTTCCTATAAAACTATGAAATTTTTGAAAAGTTTCCTACAAAAATAAGAAATTTTTTGAAAATTTCCTATAAGAAAATATTAATTTTCGAAAAATTTTCTATAAAAATATGAAATTGTTGAAAAATTTCCTATAAAAATAAGAAATTGTTGAAAAATTTCCTATAAAAATAAGAAATTTTTGAAAAATTTCCTATAAAAATAAGAAACTTTTGAAAAATTTCCTATTAAAATAAGACATTTTTGAAAAATTTCATATAAAAATAAGAAATTTTTAAAAAATTTCCTATAAAATTAAGAAATTTTTGAAAAATTGCCTACAAAAATAAGAAATTTTTGAAAAATTTCCTATAAAACTATGAAATTTTTGAAAAGTTTCCTACAAAAATAAGAAATTTTTTGAAAATTTCCTATAAGAAAATATTAATTTTCGAAAAATTTCCTATAAAAATAAGAAATTGTTGAAAAATTTCCTATAAAAATAAGAAATTGTTGAAAAATTTCCTATAAAAATAAGAAATTTTTGAAAAATTTCCTATAAAAATAAGAAATTTTTGAAAAATTTCCTATAAAAATAAGAAATTTTTGAAAAATTTCCTATAAAAATAAGAAATTTTTGAAAAATTTCCTATAAAAATAAGAAATCTTTGAAAAATTTCTTATAAAAATAATACATTTTTCAAAAATTTCCTATAGAAATTAGAAATTTTTGAAAAAATTTTCTATCAAAATAAGAAATTTTTGAAAATTTCCTATAAAAATAAGAAATTTTTGAAAAATTTCCTATAAAAATAAGAAATTTTTGAAAAATTTCCTATAAAAATAAGAAATTTTTGAAAAATTTCCTAAAAAAAAATAACAAATTTTTAAAAAATTGCCTATAAAAATAATACATTTTTGAAAAATTTCCTATTAAAATTAGAAATTTAAAAAAAAATTTCCTATAAAAATAAGACATTTTTCAAAAAATTCCTATAAACATTATAAATTTTTAAAAAATTTCCTATAAAAATAAGAATTTTTTGAAAAAATTTATATTAAAACAAGAAATTTTTTAAAAAAATCCTACAAAAATAAAAAATCTAAGAAACTTTCCTTTAACTTGTAAATTTTCGAAAATTTCCTATAAATGACAATATTCGAAAAAATTCCTATTAATATTAATTTTCTATAAATCGTCAATTTTCTAAAAATTTCCTATAAATATTAAATTTTCGATATATTTTCTATACATAGTCAATTTTCGAAAAATTTCCTATGAATAGTCAATTTTCGAAAAATTTCCTATAAACAGTCAATTTTTGAAAAATTTCCTATAAAATGTCAATTTTCGAAAAATTTCCTATAAAAAGTCAATTTTCGAAAAATTTCCTATAAAAAGTCAATTTTCGAAAAATTTCCAATAAAAA
>CAKOFX010000089.1:0-16562 GCA_933228675.1 Stomorhina lunata
AAAATTTTTCTATAGAAAATTTTTCGATATAAAAATTTTCCTATAGAAAATTTTTCGATATAAAAATTTTTCTATAGAAAATTTTTCGATATGAAAATTTTTCTATAGAAAATTTTTCGGAATAAAAATTATTCTACGGAGAATTTTTCGATATAAAAATTTTTCTTTAGAAAGTTTTTCGATATGAAAATTTTATTATAGAAAGTTTTTCGATATAAAAATTTTTCTATAGAAAATTTTTCGATATAAAAATTTTTCTATAGAAAATTTTTCGATATAAAAATTTTTCTATAGAAATAATTTTCGATATAAAAATTTTTCTATAGAAAATTTTTCGATATAAAAATTTTTCTATAGAAATAATTTTCGATCTAAAAATGTTTCTATAGAAAATTTTTCGATATGAAAATTTTTCTATAGAAAATTTTTCGATATGAAAATTTTTCTATAGAAAATTTTTCGATATGAAAATTTTTCTATAGAAAATTTTTCGATATGAAAATTTTTCTATAGAAAATTTTTCGATATGAAAATTTTTCTATAGGAAATTTTTCGATATAAAAATTTTTCTATAGAAAAATTTTTGATATAAAAATTTTTCTTTAGAAAGTTTTTCGATATGAAAATTTTATTATAGAAAGTTTTTCGATATAAAAATTTTTCTATAGAAAATTTTTCGATACAAAAATTTTTCTATAGTAAATTTTTCGATATAAAAATTTTCTATAGAAAATTTTTTTTTATAAACATTTTTCTATAGAAAATTTTTCGATATAAAAATTTTTCTATAGAAAATTTTTCAATTTAAAAATTTTTCTATAGAAAATTTTTTGATATAAAAATTTTTCTATAGAAAATTTTTCGATATAAAAATTTTTCTATGGAAAATTTTTCGATATAAAAATTTTTCTATAGAAAATATAAAAATTATTCTACAGAGAATTTTTCGATATACAAATTTTTCTTTAGAAAGTTTTTCGATATGAAAATTTTATTATAGAAAGTTTTTCGATATAAAAATTTTTCTATAGAAAATTTTTCGATACAAAAATTTTTCTATAGTAAATTTTTCGATATAAAAATTTTCTATAGAAAATTTTTTGATTTAAACATTTTTCTATAGAAAATTTGTCGATATAAAAATTTTTCTATAGAAAATTTTTCGATATAAAAATTTTTCTATTGAAAATTTTTCGATATAAAAATTTTTCTATAGAAAATTTTTCGATATCAAAATTTTTCTATAGAAAATTTTTGAATATTAAAATTTTTCCTATAGAAAATTTTTGATATGAGAATTTTTCTACAGAAAATTTTTCGATATAAACATATTTCTAAAGAAAATTTTTCGATATAAAAATTTTTCTATTGAAAATTTTTCGATATAAAAATTTTCCTATAGAAAATTTTTCTATAGAAAATATAAAAATTATTCTACAGAGAATTTTTCGATATAAAAATTTTTCTTTAGAAAGTTTTTCGATATGAAAATTTTATTATAGAAAGTTTTTCGATATAAAAATTTTTCTATAGAAAATTTTTCGATATAAAAATATTTCTATAGAAAATTTTTCGATATAAAAATATTTCTATAGAAAATTTTTCGATATAAAAATTTTTCTATAGAAAATTTTTCGATATAAAAATTTTTCTATAGAAAATTTTTCGATATGAAAATTTTTCTATGGAAAATTTTTCGATATAAAAATTTTTCTACAGAAAATTTTTCGATATAAAAATTTTTCTATAGAAAATTTTTCGGTATAAAAATTTTTCTATAGAAAATTTTTCGATATAAAAATTTTTCTATAGAAAATTTTTCGATATAAAAATTTTTCTATAGAAAATTTTACGATATAAAAATTTTTCTATAGAAAATTTTACGATATAAAAATTTTTCTATAGAAAATTTTTCGATATAAAAATTCTTCAATTTAAAAATTTTTCTATAGTAAATTTTTCGATGTAAAAATTTTTCTATAGAAAAATTTTTTATATCAAAATTTTTCTATAGCAAATTTTCAGATATAAAAATTTTTTTATAAAATAATATATAGAAGTTTTTCTATAAAAAATTTTTCGATATAAAAATATTTCTTTAAAAAGTTTTACTGTAGTGTATTGCACTAAGAATCCCAATTTATTACAATTATTTATTATTGTAATAAATAGTTTTTTGATAAAACCAAAAAATGTTGGTGGGGAAACCTTTAATTAAATGTTTGATGTCCCAAATTTTGATAAACCTTTTTAATAAAAATATTTCTATAGAAAATTTTTCGATATAAAAATTTTTCTATAGAAAATTTTTCGATATAAAAATTTTTCTGTAGAAAATTGTTCGATATAAAAATTTTTCTATAGAAACATTTTCGATATAAACATTTTTCTATAGAAACATTTTCGATATAAAAATTTTTCTATAGAAAATTTTTCGATATAAAAATTTTTCTATAGAAAATTTTTCGATATAAAAATTTTCTATAGAAAATTTTTCGATATAAAAATTTTTCTATAGAAAATTTTACGATATAAAAATTTTTCTATAGAAAATTTTTCGATATAAAAATTTTGCTATAGAAAATTTTTCGATATAAAAATTTTTCTATAGAAAATTTTTCGATATAAAAATTTTTCTATAGAAAATTTTTCGATAGAAAATTTTTCGATATAAAAATTTTTCTATAGAAAATTTTTCGGTATAAAAATTTTTCTATAGAAAATTTTTCGATATACAAATTTTTCTATAGAAAATTTTTCGATAGAAAATTTTTCGATATAAAAATTTTTCTTTAGAAAATTTTTCGATATAAAAATTTTTCTATAGAAAATTTTTCGATATAAAAATTTTTCTATAGAAAATTTTTCGATATAAAAATTTTTCGATATAAAAATTTTTCTATAGAAAATTTTTCGATATAAAAATTTTTCAATAGAAAATTTTTCGATATAAAAATTTTTCTATAGAGAATTTTTCGATATAAAAACTTTTCTAAAAAAAAAAAATTTTGACATCCAAATTTTTGCTGTGGAAAAATTTTCGATATAAAAATTTTTCAAAATTTTACAATAAAAAATTTTCAATACAAAAATTTTTAAAAAGTGTTTCATGAGAAGGAGTAATAAAGGAATTTTAGTTTAAAGGCAACAAATGGGCTTAAAAGGGTTATACGATTAAAGAATGATGTTATACTTATTTAGATTTACATTAAATAATTTATCTAATTCCATAACTCTTTCATTTTAATTTTCATGATTGGACAATTTTTTAAAAATTAGATCCTATTTAATCTAAAAAAATGATGATAAAGTAAAAACTTTATCATCATTTCTTTCAAATTCTTTTTAAGTTTTGTTATTAGAAAATTTGTTTTCCTTACAATCAAATTGATGTGTTTGCTAATATTTTCTATTCAATCCATCATTTTCCAGTTAAAATTCTTGAGTATTTCCTAAAGGATTAGATTGGTAATCCTTGGAATTTGGCCTTGTAATCATTTGGCAATTGTTGAAAGTTTCTTTTTCTTTTCACTTATGAAAAATTTTTTTGAAGAAAATATTTTATCAAATTATTGGAAAGTTTTCTTCTTCAACAAAATGTTAAGAAAGAAAAAAATTGTAAACCAAGTGTTGAATTTTATAAACTCTTAAGTAGTTCTGACATTTAAGTTCAAGTCATAACTAAATTTGTGAAAATATTGCAAGTCAATTGAAAAGTTTTTTTGGTTCCCTTTTCTTTTCGCCACAAAAAGTTGGTCAATTAGCCAATATTTTTTAATGTATGCAGATGTTATAAAAATTTATAACATTTTAAGAAGGAGCTAAAAAGATAGAAAAAGGAAATTTATTAAAATTTTTCTAAAATTCTCATGAATTATTCATAAGGGAAATTTTGTGCTGCATAGTTTAAGGCGTTAAAGTTTTTTGTAAGAAAAATTATTATAATTAAATTTGCAGTAGAGGAAAAATTACGATATTTTTTTTTGAAAATTGTTATAGCTGTAAGCTTTTTATGAATAGAAAATTGTCTATAGAAAAATTTTTAGAAATAAAAAATTTTCTATAGAAAATTTTTTAGAATTAAAACATAGAAAAATTATTAAAACTAAAAAATTTTCTGTAGAAAAATTTTTAGAACTGAACCAGAACTGAACTAGATTTATTGTATAGAAAATTTTTTAGTTCTAAAAATTTTTCTATAGAAAATTTTTTAGTTCTAAAAATTTTTCTATAGAAAATTTTTTAGTTCTAAAAATTTTTCTATAAAAAATTTTTTAGTTCTAAAAATGTTTTTATAAAATTTTTTAGTTCTAAAAATTTTCTATAGAAAATATTTTAGTTCTAAAAATTTTTCTATAGAAAAGTTAAGTTCTAAAGATTTTTTTAAGAAAATTTTTTAGTTCTTAAAATTTCTTTATAGAAAATTTTTGAATTCTATAGAAAAATTTTAAGAACTAAAAAATTTTCTATAGAAAAATTTTTAGAACTAAAAAATTTTAGAACTAAAAAATTTTCTATAGAAAAATTTTTAGAACTAAAAAATTTTCTATATAAAAATTTTTAGAAATAAAAAATTTTCTTTAGAAAAATTTTTAGAACTAAAAAATTTTCTTTAGACAGGTTTTTAGAACTAAAAAATTTTCTTAAGAAACATTTTTAGAACTAAAAAATTTTCTTTAGAAAAATTTTTAGAACTAAAAAATTGTCTTTAAAAAAATTTTTAGAACTAAAAAATTTTCTAAGGAAAAATTTTTAGAACTGAACCAGAACTGAACTAGATTTTTTTTATAGAAAATTTTTTAGTTCTAAAAATTTTTCTATAGAAAATTTTTTAGTTCTAAAAATGTTTATATAACATTTTTTAGTTCTAAAAATTTTCTATAGAAAATATTTAAGTTCTAAAAATTTTCCTATAGAAAACTGTTAAGTTCTAAAGATTTTTTTAAGAAAATTTTTTAGTTCTTAAAATTTCTTTATAGAAAATTTTTGAATTCTACAGAAAAATTTTTAGAACTAAAAAATTTTCTATAGAAAAATTTTTAGAACTAAAAAATTTTCTATAGAAAAATTTTTAGAACTAAAAAATTTTAGAACTAAAAAATTTTCTATAGAAACATTTTTAGAACTAAAAAATTTTTAGAAATAAAAAATTTTCTTTAGAAAAATTTTTAGAACTAAAAAATTTTCTTTAGACAGATTTTTAGAACTAAAAAATTTTCTTAGGAAACATTTTTAGAACTAAAAAATTGTCTTTAGAAAAATTTTTAGAACTAAAAAAATTTCTTTAGAAAATTTTTAGAACTAAAAAATTTGCTTTAGAAAAATTCTTGGAACTAAAAAATTTTCTTTAGAAAAATTTTTAGAACTAAATAATTTTCTTTAGAAAAATTTTTAGAACTAAAAAATTTTCTATAGAAAAATGTTTGAAACTAAAAAATTTTCTATAGGAAAATTTTTAGAACTAAAAAATTTTCTATAGAAAAATTTTTAGAACTAAGAAATTTTCTATAGAAAAATTTTTAGATTTAAAAAATTTTTTATAGAAAAAATTTAAGAACTAAAAAATTTTCTTTAGAAAAATTTTTCGAACTAAAAAAATTTCTATGTAAAAATTTTAAGTTTTAAAATATTTTCTTTAAAAAAATTTTTAGAACTAAAAATTTTCTACAGAAAAATTTTAGAACTAAAAAATTTTCTTTACAAAAATTTTTAGAACTATAAAATTTTCCTTAGAAAAATTTTTGGAACTAACAAATTTTCTATAAAAAAGTTTTTCTACCGAAGATTTTCTAGAGATTGGTTTTCTACAGAAAAAATTTTAAACCGAAGGAATAAAAATAAAGAAATTTTTATACCAAAAATTTTAAGCTATAGAAAATTGTATTCTCGCTTTTAAATAAAAAACTAAATTTCTTATGTCTTCCCACTGTTTTTGGTTCTTTTTAAATATCAATAAAAAATACTGCCTACATTTATGCGCTATTTAAAAACCTCATAAGCTCTAACAAACACCTTTAATTCCGCCCTAAAGTCTACTATGATTTTTTATTTGTAAAAATTGTTGAACGTTTTTTTTTTTGTTAAGTATTAGTCAAAAGTTCTTTTCACAGCCGCCTTTTGTGAAAGCCACTCAAGAGTGTAATTAAAAGCACCTTAAAAGAAGACTATCAAGGCTAAAAAACAGCGAAAACAGTCAGATAATGCACAATGGTCAAAATAAAAGAAATGTGGAGGTATACTAAATGTTTCTGAAAGATAAGAATTTTCGTATTCTTTAACAAGAGTAATTTGATCGATTAATTTATAATGCGTATTAGAATAATTTTATGTTTATTGCTAGAAATTCCAACAAATTTGGACCATAGTGCAACCTCTACACAAACAAATAACTAAATAAATATTATTTAATATTTAACCACTTAAGAATCAAGTACTATTAGAGTACTTTTAAATACCAGTAGTTTTATATGAAAACACGGACTAATGTAGTTGTGGTTGCAATGCCATATCAACCTCCTTAGACCCACTTAATTCACATAGTGCATAAAAGGACACCAGGACTTGTAGTTAAATACGCTAAACAGCGAAAGAAAAGAACGAATGCAAATCCACTTATTCTGTTCAAGCATTAAAATAATTACAACTTTGTGTTGAGTGTTGAAATAGGCAGACAGACTCGGGCAATTATGAGCCAGAAGAAATAGCGAGACTATTATCATACCCAATGGGATGGGACAAAGGAAGCAATCCCCTAATAGAAAGCAATTTGATAGTTACACTGAAATGATGCAGACTAACTATTCCACGGTAAAGTGACAATGTATATGTACCCTTTTTTACCTGCCTCATTCCTTAATTAAACCAGGCACTTAAATGTTTTTAAGTGTCGCTCATTCCAATTACTTTAAACATTGCAGCACTAGGTTTAGTTCTTGTTCAGTTCTAGTTCAGTTCTAGTTCAGTTCTAGTTCAGTTCTAGTTCAGTTCTAGTTCAGTTCTAGTTCAGTTCTAGTTCAGTTCTAGTTCAGTTCTAGTTCAGTTCTAGTTCAGTTCTAGTTCAGTTCTAGTTCAGTTCTAGTTCAGTTCTAGTTCAGTTCTAG
Source organism: Stomorhina lunata (assembly GCA_933228675.1). Classification (NCBI taxonomy): domain Eukaryota; kingdom Metazoa; phylum Arthropoda; class Insecta; order Diptera; family Rhiniidae; genus Stomorhina; species Stomorhina lunata. The sequence continues at coordinate 7,101 of CAKOFX010000089.1, forward strand.
TTCAGTTCTAGTTCAGTTCTAGTTCAGTTCTAGTTCAGTTCTAGTTCAGTTCTAGTTCAGTTCTAGTTCAGTTCTAGTTCAGTTCTAGTTCAGTTCTAGTTCAGTTCTAGTTCAGTTCTAGTTCAGTTCTAGTTCAGTTCTAGTTCAGTTCTAGTTCAGTTCTAGTTCAGTTCTAGTTCAGTTCTAGTTCAGTTCTAGTTCAGTTCTAGTTCAGTTCTAGTTCAGTTCTAGTTCAGTTCTAGTTCAGTTCTAGTTCAGTTCTAGTTCAGTTCTAGTTCAGTTCTAGTTCAGTTCTAGTTCAGTTCTAGTTCAGTTCTAGTTCAGTTCTAGTTCAGTTCTAGTTCAGTTCTAGTTCAGTTCTAGTTCAGTTCTAGTTCAGTTCTAGTTCAGTTCTAGTTCAGTTCTAGTTCAGTTCTAGTTCAGTTCTAGTTCAGTTCTAGTTCAGTTCTAGTTCAGTTCTAGTTCAGTTCTAGTTCAGTTCTAGTTCAGTTCTAGTTCAGTTCTAGTTCAGTTCTAGTTCAGTTCTAGTTCAGTTCTAGTTCAGTTCTAGTTCAGTTCTAGTTAAGTTCTAGTTCAGTTCTAGTTCAGTTCTAGTTCAGTTCTAGTTCAGTTCTAGTTCAGTTCTAGTTCAGTTCTAGTTCAGTTCCAGTTCAGTTCTAGTTCAGTTCTAGTTCAGTTCTAGTTCAGTTCTAGTTCAGTTCTAGTTCAGTTCTAGTTCAGTTCTAGTTCAGTTCTAGTTCAGTTCTAGTTCAGTTCTAGTTCAGTTCTAGTTCAGTTCTAGTTCAGTTCTAGTTCAGTTCTAGTTCAGTTCTAGTTCAGTTCTAGTTCAGTTCTAGTTCAGTTCTAGTTCAGTTCTAGTTCAGTTCTAGTTCAGTTCTAGTTCAGTTCTAGTTCAGTTCTAGTTCAGTTCTAGTTCAGTTCTAGTTCAGTTCTAGTTCAGTTCTAGTTCAGTTCTAGTTCAGTTCTAGTTCAGTTCTAGTTCAGTTCTAGTTCAGTTCTAGTTCAGTTCTAGTTCAGTTCTAGTTCAGTTCTAGTTCAGTTCTAGTTCAGTTCTAGTTCAGTTCTAGTTCAGTTCTAGTTCAGTTCTAGTTCAGTTCTAGTTCAGTTCTAGTTCAGTTCTAGTTCAGTTCTAGTTCAGTTCTAGTTCAGTTCTAGTTCAGTTCTAGTTCAGTTCTAGTTCAGTTCTAGTTCAGTTCTAGTTCAGTTCTAGTTCAGTTCTAGTTCAGTTCTAGTTCAGTTCTAGTTCAGTTCTAGTTCAGTTCTAGTTCAGTTCTAGTTCAGTTCTAGTTCAGTTCTAGTTCAGTTCTAGTTCAGTTCTAGTTCAGTTCTAGTTCAGTTCTAGTTCAGTTCTAGTTCAGTTCTAGTTCAGTTCTAGTTCAGTTCTAGTTCAGTTCTAGTTCAGTTCTAGTTCAGTTCTAGTTCAGTTCTAGTTCAGTTCTAGTTCAGTTCTAGTTCAGTTCTAGTTCAGTTCTAGTTCAGTTCTAGTTCAGTTCTAGTTCAGTTCTAGTTCAGTTCTAGTTCAGTTCTAGTTCAGTTCTAGTTCAGTTCTAGTTCAGTTCTAGTTCAGTTCTAGTTCAGTTCTAGTTCAGTCCTAGTTCAGTTCTAGTTCAGTTCTAGTTCAGTTCTAGTTCAGTTCTAGTTCAGTTCTAGTTCAGTTCTAGTTCAGTTCTAGTTCAGTTCTAGTTCAGTTCTAGTTCAGTTCTAGTTCAGTTCTAGTTCAGTTCTAGTTCAGTTCTAGTTCAGTTCTAGTTCAGTTCTAGTTCAGTTCTAGTTCAGTTCTAGTTCAGTTCTAGTTCAGTTCTAGTTCAGTTCTAGTTCAGTTCTAGTTCAGTTCTAGTTCAGTTCTAGTTCAGTTCTAGTTCAGTTCTAGTTCAGTTCTAGTTCAGTTCTAGTTCAGTTCTAGTTCAGTTCTAGTTCAGTTCTAGTTCAGTTCTAGTTCAGTTCTAGTTCAGTTCTAGTTCAGTTCTAGTTCAGTTCTAGTTCAGTTCTAGTTCAGTTCTAGTTCAGTTCTAGTTCAGTTCTAGTTCAGTTCTAGTTCAGTTCTAGTTCAGTTCTAGTTCAGTTCTAGTTCAGTTCTAGTTCAGTTCTAGTTCAGTTCTAGTTCAGTTCTAGTTCAGTTCTAGTTCTAGTTCAGTTCTAGTTCAGTTCTAGTTCAGTTCTAGTTCAGTTCTAGTTCAGTTCTAGTTCAGTTCTAGTTCAGTTCTAGTTCAGTTCTAGTTCAGTTCTAGTTCAGTTCTAGTTCAGTTCTAGTTCTGTTCTAGTTCAGTTCTAGTTCAGTTCTAGTTCAGTTCTAGTTCAGTTCTAGTTCAGTTCTAGTTCAGTTCTAGTTCAGTTCTAGTTCAGTTCTAGTTCAGTTCTAGTTCAGTTCTAGTTCGGTTCTAGTTCAGTTCTAGTTCAGTTCTAGTTCAGTTCTAGTTCAGTTCTAGTTCAGTTCTAGTTCAGTTCTAGTTCAGTTCTAGTTCAGTTCTAGTTCAGTTCTAGTTCAGTTCTAGTTCAGTTCTAGTTCAGTTCTAGTTCAGTTCTAGTTCAGTTCTAGTTCAGTTCTAGTTCAGTTCTAGTTCAGTTCTAGTTCAGTTCTAGTTCAGTTCTAGTTCAGTTCTAGTTCAGTTCTAGTTCAGTTCTAGTTCAGTTCTAGTTCAGTTCTAGTTCAGTTCTAGTTCAGTTCTAGTTCAGTTCTAGTTCAGTTCTAGTTCAGTTCTAGTTCAGTTCTAGTTCAGTTCTAGTTCAGTTCTAGTTCAGTTCTAGTTCAGTTCTAGTTCAGTTCTAGTTCAGTTCTAGTTCAGTTCTAGTTCAGTTCTAGTTCAGTTCTAGTTCAGTTCTAGTTCAGTTCTAGTTCAGTTCTAGTTCAGTTCTAGTTCAGTTCTAGTTCAGTTCTAGTTCAGTTCTAGTTCAGTTCTAGTTCAGTTCTAGTTCAGTTCTAGTTCAGTTCTAGTTCAGTTCTAGTTCAGTTCTAGTTCAGTTCTAGTTCAGTTCTAGTTCAGTTCTAGTTCAGTTCTAGTTCAGTTCTAGTTCAGTTCTAGTTCAGTTCTAGTTCAGTTCTAGTTCAGTTCTAGTTCAGTTCTAGTTCAGTTCTAGTTCAGTTCTAGTTCAGTTCTAGTTCAGTTCTAGTTCAGTTCTAGTTCAGTTCTAGTTCAGTTCTAGTTCAGTTCTAGTTCAGTTCTAGTTCAGTTCTAGTTCAGTTCTAGTTCAGTTCTAGTTCAGTTCTAGTTCAGTTCTAGTTCAGTTCTAGTTCAGTTCTAGTTCAGTTCTAGTTCAGTTCTAGTTCAGTTCTAGTTCAGTTCTAGTTCAGTTCTAGTTCAGTTCTAGTTCAGTTCTAGTTCAGTTCTAGTTCAGTTCTAGTTCAGTTCTAGTTCAGTTCTAGTTCAGTTCTAGTTCAGTTCTAGTTCAGTTCTAGTTCAGTTCTAGTTCAGTTCTAGTTCAGTTCTAGTTCAGTTCTAGTTCAGTTCTAGTTCAGTTCTAGTTCAGTTCTAGTTCAGTTCTAGTTCAGTTCTAGTTCAGTTCTAGTTCAGTTCTAGTTCAGTTCTAGTTCAGTTCTAGTTCAGTTCTAGTTCAGTTCTAGTTCAGTTCTAGTTCAGTTCTAGTTCAGTTCTAGTTCAGTTCTAGTTCAGTTCTAGTTCAGTTCTAGTTCAGTTCTAGTTCAGTTCTAGTTCAGTTCTAGTTCAGTTCTAGTTCAGTTCTAGTTCAGTTCTAGTTCAGTTCTAGTTCAGTTCTAGTTCAGTTCTAGTTCAGTTCTAGTTCAGTTCTAGTTCAGTTCTAGTTCAGTTCTAGTTCAGTTCTAGTTCAGTTCTAGTTCAGTTCTAGTTCAGTTCTAGTTCAGTTCTAGTTCAGTTCTAGTTCAGTTCTAGTTCAGTTCTAGTTCAGTTCTAGTTCAGTTCTAGTTCAGTTCTAGTTCAGTTCTAGTTCAGTTCTAGTTCAGTTCTAGTTCAGTTCTAGTTCAGTTCTAGTTCAGTTCTAGTTCAGTTCTAGTTCAGTTCTAGTTCAGTTCTAGTTCAGTTCTAGTTCAGTTCTAGTTCAGTTCTAGTTCAGTTCTAGTTCAGTTCTAGTTCAGTTCTAGTTCAGTTCTAGTTCAGTTCTAGTTCAGTTCTAGTTCAGTTCTAGTTCAGTTCTAGTTCAGTTCTAGTTCAGTTCTAGTTCAGTTCTAGTTCAGTTCTAGTTCAGTTCTAGTTCAGTTCTAGTTCAGTTCTAGTTCAGTTCTAGTTCAGTTCTAGTTCAGTTCTAGTTCAGTTCTAGTTCAGTTCTAGTTCAGTTCTAGTTCAGTTCTAGTTCAGTTCTAGTTCAGTTCTAGTTCAGTTCTAGTTCAGTTCTAGTTCAGTTCTAGTTCAGTTCTAGTTCAGTTCTAGTTCAGTTCTAGTTCAGTTCTAGTTCAGTTCTAGTTCAGTTCTAGTTCAGTTCTAGTTCAGTTCTAGTTCAGTTCTAGTTCAGTTCTAGTTCAGTTCTAGTTCAGTTCTAGTTCAGTTCTAGTTCAGTTCTAGTTCAGTTCTAGTTCAGTTCTAGTTCAGTTCTAGTTCAGTTCTAGTTCAGTTCTAGTTCAGTTCTAGTTCAGTTCTAGTTCAGTTCTAGTTCAGTTCTAGTTCAGTTCTAGTTCAGTTCTAGTTCAGTTCTAGTTCAGTTCTAGTTCAGTTCTAGTTCAGTTCTAGTTCAGTTCTAGTTCAGTTCTAGTTCAGTTCTAGTTCAGTTCTAGTTCAGTTCTAGTTCAGTTCTAGTTCAGTTCTAGTTCAGTTCTAGTTCAGTTCTAGTTCAGTTCTAGTTCAGTTCTAGTTCAGTTCTAGTTCAGTTCTAGTTCAGTTCTAGTTCAGTTCTAGTTCAGTTCTAGTTCAGTTCTAGTTCAGTTCTAGTTCAGTTCTAGTTCAGTTCTAGTTCAGTTCTAGTTCAGTTCTAGTTCAGTTCTAGTTCAGTTCTAGTTCAGTTCTAGTTCAGTTCTAGTTCAGTTCTAGTTCAGTTCTAGTTCAGTTCTAGTTCAGTTCTAGTTCAGTTCTAGTTCAGTTCTAGTTCAGTTCTAGTTCAGTTCTAGTTCAGTTCTAGTTCAGTTCTAGTTCAGTTCTAGTTCAGTTCTAGTTCAGTTCTAGTTCAGTTCTAGTTCAGTTCTAGTTCAGTTCTAGTTCAGTTCTAGTTCAGTTCTAGTTCAGTTCTAGTTCAGTTCTAGTTCAGTTCTAGTTCAGTTCTAGTTCAGTTCTAGTTCAGTTCTAGTTCAGTTCTAGTTCAGTTCTAGTTCAGTTCTAGTTCAGTTCTAGTTCAGTTCTAGTTCAGTTCTAGTTCAGTTCTAGTTCAGTTCTAGTTCAGTTCTAGTTCAGTTCTAGTTCAGTTCTAGTTCAGTTCTAGTTCAGTTCTAGTTCAGTTCTAGTTCAGTTCTAGTTCAGTTCTAGTTCAGTTCTAGTTCAGTTCTAGTTCAGTTCTAGTTCAGTTCTAGTTCAGTTCTAGTTCAGTTCTAGTTCAGTTCTAGTTCAGTTCTAGTTCAGTTCTAGTTCAGTTCTAGTTCAGTTCTAGTTCAGTTCTAGTTCAGTTCTAGTTCAGTTCTAGTTCAGTTCTAGTTCAGTTCTAGTTCAGTTCTAGTTCAGTTCTAGTTCAGTTCTAGTTCAGTTCTAGTTCAGTTCTAGTTCAGTTCTAGTTCAGTTCTAGTTCAGTTCTAGTTCAGTTCTAGTTCAGTTCTAGTTCAGTTCTAGTTCAGTTCTAGTTCAGTTCTAGTTCAGTTCTAGTTCAGTTCTAGTTCAGTTCTAGTTCAGTTCTAGTTCAGTTCTAGTTCAGTTCTAGTTCAGTTCTAGTTCAGTTCTAGTTCAGTTCTAGTTCAGTTCTAGTTCAGTTCTAGTTCAGTTCTAGTTCAGTTCTAGTTCAGTTCTAGTTCAGTTCTAGTTCAGTTCTAGTTCAGTTCTAGTTCAGTTCTAGTTCAGTTCTAGTTCAGTTCTAGTTCAGTTCTAGTTCAGTTCTAGTTCAGTTCTAGTTCAGTTCTAGTTCAGTTCTAGTTCAGTTCTAGTTCAGTTCTAGTTCAGTTCTAGTTCAGTTCTAGTTCAGTTCTAGTTCAGTTCTAGTTCAGTTCTAGTTCAGTTCTAGTTCAGTTCTAGTTCAGTTCTAGTTCAGTTCTAGTTCAGTTCTAGTTCAGTTCTAGTTCAGTTCTAGTTCAGTTCTAGTTCAGTTCTAGTTCAGTTCTAGTTCAGTTCTAGTTCAGTTCTAGTTCAGTTCTAGTTCAGTTCTAGTTCAGTTCTAGTTCAGTTCTAGTTCAGTTCTAGTTCAGTTCTAGTTCAGTTCTAGTTCAGTTCTAGTTCAGTTCTAGTTCAGTTCTAGTTCAGTTCTAGTTCAGTTCTAGTTCAGTTCTAGTTCAGTTCTAGTTCAGTTCTAGTTCAGTTCTAGTTCAGTTCTAGTTCAGTTCTAGTTCAGTTCTAGTTCAGTTCTAGTTCAGTTCTAGTTCAGTTCTAGTTCAGTTCTAGTTCAGTTCTAGTTCAGTTCTAGTTCAGTTCTAGTTCAGTTCTAGTTCAGTTCTAGTTCAGTTCTAGTTCAGTTCTAGTTCAGTTCTAGTTCAGTTCTAGTTCAGTTCTAGTTCAGTTCTAGTTCAGTTCTAGTTCAGTTCTAGTTCAGTTCTAGTTCAGTTCTAGTTCAGTTCTAGTTCAGTTCTAGTTCAGTTCTAGTTCAGTTCTAGTTCAGTTCTAGTTCAGTTCTAGTTCAGTTCTAGTTCAGTTCTAGTTCAGTTCTACTTCAGTTCTGGTTCAGTTCTAGTTAAGTTGTCGTTCAGAAATACATTATTTTGAAATCTACAAACGAAATGATAAGCTCATGCTCATTCCTAAAATTGAAGGGTATTATAAAGTCTGTGGAAGGAATAGGAAAAATGTCGTGGATCATTACAAAACATAAAGAGCTTAAACTCAGTGATACTGTAATGGTTTATATACAAAATAATCTTTGTCTCTCTTTTACCAATATCAGTATACTTCTATGAAAAATGGCTATGAGGTTTATAAAATGTCACTTTTGACCTTCTAAAAGCCCTTTGTTTTTTAATTTTCGTGAACAAAAAACTGACAAAAGCCCTTTTATATACCAACATTATCTTTTTGCACAAAATAGCTAAAAGCTAAAATGTGCAACAGCATGAGGCTTCATCCTCATTATCATCAGCAAGGACTGTTGTTGCATTTGCCCACACGACAGGCAGGTGTTGGTGTATAAACATATATGTGTTTACATTTAATGTATGAGTATTAATACAACACTTATACTTAACAGTTGCAATCTTTGAATTGTGTGAATTTTAAATAGTTTTAAAAAGCTTTAGAAATACATACTCGTATTACATTAACAATAGAAATGTATAATTTGCTCTTAATAATTGTAAGCTATACAATAAGTATAATTTTCTATAAAAACAGGTGACCTAGACCTAAAGGATATAATTGTATCTGTGAATAGGATTGGTTACATTGATATAAATGTAAATCTAACATTTAAAAATTATCTACTAAGTCTTGCAATAAATTTGGAAGGAAACTAAGTCATTGGGCGCCAGATCAAAAACATAGGGTAAACAAATTATTAAGACTTAATTTAAAATGCTAAAAAAGCAGGTTATATGATCCGATGTTGTAAGGATATGTCATATTGTTTTTTTACATATATGTGAAAAATCGATTAGGTTCTCAGCCATTATGAAATCTCAAGTTAGCGTGACCCCTCCCTTATAAGTCAAATATTAACAAGTAAGAAAAGCTATAGTCGATCAAGCCCGACTATGTCATACCCTTCACTGCTAAGGTCAAATATGGACCAACAATTAAACATGTTTTCCTTAAGTCTTAGAGACATACATACATATACTATGAGCTATTTTTTCAAAATTTCTAGAATTTTGTCATTTCCAGCTAAGGGCCTAATATTGGAGCTAGGTTCAATTGTGGACCGATTTTACCAAATTTTGTTTATTGGTTTATATTGACAAAATATTAATCTGTGCAAAGTTTTAGTAATCAAATGCATTTATCTTTAGAGTTATACACGTTTTTGTGCTTTTATATTTGTATATAAACGTCTTTTGAGAATGTGTCTTATATGGGAGGTATCGTCAAATATGGGCCGATTCCTACAAAATTACATACACTGATTAAGGTTATGATATGCAATATCTTTGCTGAATATTATCTAAATACAACTAAATTTGTGTCTGTAAAGGACAAAAAACTCTATTCAGGGAAGGCATCCCTATGGGAGGTACCCGAAATACTAATCTGATTTTGCCCAAAAAGTATAGGCATCGTCCTTGGACCAAAATAAGAGTCTGTACCAAATTTTATCAAATTATCTTTAAAGTTACGACATGTAGAATGATAACAAGCTTACATGGATAACCGGCCAGCCAGCCTGACGGACATCGTTAAAACAACTCAGGGAGTGATTCTAAGTCGACTGGTAAACTAAAAGGTGGATCTCAGACCAATATTTCTATGCGTTACAAACATCAGCACAAGCCCAATATACCCTTTTCACCTATGGTGGTGAAGGGTATAAAAATGACAAATATGGATGATAAGATCAAAACGACTAAATGTGGATATTTTCTTACTATAGGATAGTTTTGCGCTTCTTGAATTTTTTTAAAATGGACCAAGGAGGACCTGTTAATCGAAAAATGGGGATGAAATTCAATTTTTATGTGAAATTGCATCACTTAAGAACGGCTGTACCAATCTTGACAGTTTGTTTTTCTAAATGTTTGTCTTAGTCCAAATTAGGATTATACATAAAGAAAAATTGGCCAAGCCCACTTTAACTCATTCTTTTTTCTTGATTTATCTAAAATCGAAAAACGGTTGTACGGATATTGTCAATATGTGCTTGACAATAGTTTGACTAGCGATTGTTTGACAATAGTTTGAAGATTTTTCAAGACTATTTGATGGTTGTTTGACGATTGTTTGATAATTGATTGACTAATGACTGTTTGAAAATTGTTAATGATTGTTTGATAATTGTTTCAAGATTAACTGGCAATTGTTTGATAAATTTTTGACGATTTTTTGATGATTGTTTGATTATTGTCTGATGGTTGTTTGATGATTAACTGACGACTGTTTAATGATTGCTGTAAAATTGTTTCAAGATTGACTAGCGATTGTTTGACGGTTATCTAATTACTGTTTGAAGATTGTTTGATGATCTTTTGATGATTGTTTCATGATTGTCTGATAGATTTATGATGATTGATTTTTTGATTGATTGTTTCATGATTGTCCGATAGATTTTTGATGATTGATTGATTATTGACGGACGACTGTTAATGATTTTTAATGATTGTTCGATAACTGCTTGACAATTTATAAACAATTGCTTGACGATTGTTTGATGATTGCTTAAGAATTGTGTTAAGACTTGTGAGGATTTTTTAACGACAGTTTGATGATTGTTGTTTGACGATTTATTTTTTATTGCTGTCGACTGTTTGATGATTGTTTGGCAATTGATGACGATTGACTGGCGATT